>JAJHJA010001187.1:0-34013 GCA_021202915.1 Heliconius himera | reverse complement strand
TATGCTGGTCAAATATTCAGTTATTTAGTGAAATTTATCCCTTCATCTCGTATAGCCAGATCATAGAAATATTTTATTTTTCGATACAATATATTTTGAGTAATTTTAAGACAGTCGTGGCGCAGCGGGTTCCCTCTGCCTACCCTACTTTGTGCGGGATACAGCGTGAAGCTGATTTATTTTTTATTTTATTAATTTTGAGTATGAACCATTCAATCTTTTGATACTATATTAAAACTTAATTATTTATCAAAAACATAATATCAAGTGCTATACGTTTTGTCTCGACAAAGAAAATTTTGTTAGTAAATTATTATACAATATGTTATTGGTACTGCCCGGGGGAGTGTTGCTGAATTTTTATTAGAAATTATGTATCAGGGTCATATAACTCAGCGAGGATTGAGAGTTTCATCAGAATTACCTTCATTTTGATTAAATTATTAACAGAGAACTAATATTTGCTTTAGTTAATTTAAGTAATGTCTATTTAAACGATGATGGGTGTGCAAGTGCTTTTGAAAAATGTAAAGTAGTGAATATTGTAAAATTATTTCATATTAATTCTAGCTTTTACAATCATTATATAATCAAATCTCTGTACGGGAATGTTAATACTTAAATTGTTAATATTTGAATTTTTGGCTTTAAGTTACACCAGCCAAATTGTTATATGTTTAAAATAGATGAAAGGTTAAAAAACCCACATACTACTCAATTTTTGAAATTTTTGCTACTTCGTCTTGTCACCAGAGCGAGAAATGAAAATAAGATATTCCCTCGATTGGGAATAGAACCCACTACAATCACATTTGTAGTCTCATGGAGTCCTACTACGCAACTACAGTCTTATAAACGATAATGAGACGATGAAAATCTATAAGAATTTGAACCCAAAAATCTTGGAAATAATGTTAATTTATTATTAGATACTAATCCTAAATAAATACTTAATAGAACAATATCTCCAAACGAATGTAAAACATTCTTGTATAGCTATTTTCCTTCTGAATCTATTAAATTGTCTTAGAAGATACAAATTTCAAACATTTATTTAAGGCTTTCAATGAGTAAATTGGAAATGGAATGTTGACAATTTATCACTTACAGTATTATGGTTTGGTAGATTGATATTAATGAACAAACTACACATTCAAATCAATAAGGTTGATACCTTATTATATTAAACTAAAATCCCCTTTTTCCACAACCTTTCGCGTTTACTTAGCGCGATGGTTATGGTTCCGATTCCGCCTCGGGCGAATGAAATATTTAATATTTTCATTTTTTCGTTCTGGCGCGGCGCAGAGTTCCGCCACTCGACACGCAATACCTCGAAAATTTCGTGGAAAGTGTGGAACGGATATGTGTCAATGGAAGTTTCTTAATATTGAGCCTACACAGCTTTGTGTGGCATATATCGTAAAACAATAAAAATAATAATGATATTCGTGTTGAATTAGCCACTTATCGAAAAAAGGCTATTGTAAAACACGCTATAACTAATAGGAGCAGAGTAATGTGACCTTTTACTATTTGTATCTCATCATGCAGGCGAAACCGCAGGTAAAATATAGCTACTAATAACTTTAGACTATCTTGAAACCATTAACAAAAACATCTTTTCCCAAACAAATATTGTTATTCAAAGAAGAAAACATAATAAATCTGATAAGCTAAAAATATAAGCGGCCTTTATCATTTTTCATTATAATAAATTGCATTGATTTTGTTATGATAAACGGTTCAAGCTTGACTGGCGGCGTTATTCCTTTCAGTTAGTATATATTGGGACTATATACATATAATATCATATTAATCTAGACTAGTTCATGTATTATCGTCCCGAGTGTCGCAACCGTCATTTCATATATATGGTAGGTGAGTGCTGACGGAAGGTAGCGGTCGAATCAAACTATTCTATACTACTGTACGTTTAGTTGGTAAATATAAAAAGATATTGGGTTTCTCACGATTACAATGATAAAGGATTCTAACCACTAGACACATCACGAGCCAAAGCATTATTCATTAAATCATATTTTTAAAAGTGTTCGGGGAATCAGTTACAGGTTGTAGGCTTGATTCCGCGGAGGATGATTTATCTTTTGTTCCAGTTGCGATTTGAATATGGGAATAATGAAACGAGCAGCTTCACGTACCAATTATAATATTGAATTCATTTTATTATTTCAACAGTACAGTTTATATACATTTTAATTTAATCAATAGAACTACATATATATAGAGTAATTGTTTTAATTCATTCACATTTTTTAAATTGAAGTGTCAATAATTATTATTTATATATTTTTATCTTTTTTATTTTCACGTTGTATCCCGCATATGTACAAGGTAGGCAGAGGGAACCTAGTGTTAAGGCAATCCGTTCTGCACTTACCGCCGAATTTTCGAGGCATTGTGTGTTGAGTTGCGGATATCAACGCTGCTCTTTGTCCTCTTACCAGAGCAAGGAAATCAAGTAATTCGCTCTACTGCATTCGCATTTACAGTCACACATATATATATTAAACAAAATTTTAAAATTAGTTCACAGACTCCCATCAGAATTCCAGCTTAGAATTTCATATTAAGCAAGTGCATTACATTTTACATGACATTAGAATAACGTGCAAAATTATTATCGCGATTAAATATTCTGGAAGTTTCACTAAAATGCAGAGCGAGGTTTATTTTATTCTCTACGTGACTATTATGTAGATATAAATGATTGTAGCTTCGATTCCTGTTTGGGGTGATTTGGGGTTTAACTCCTTTCTTTTCTAACATATAGTTCTGTATTTCTGTAAAAAAGCAACGTAACTCGGGAAAATTAAATATATAAAGTTTTTTACTTTGGTAACAAGACAAAGCGCAGCGTTGAATTCCGCTATTTAATATGCAGTCTCTAAAATTAGGCGGTGCGTGGGGAACGGAGTGTCCTAACACTAGGTTCCTACTCTGCTACATACAGGATCCATAGCAAAAAAAAACAAAAAATGTATAAGTTATATATGAAGCAAACACTTGTTTCATATAAATCATATCACAAAACACTTTGGACAGCTAATTTTTTCATACAACCGCGATTGAACGGCCACAATCGTTTGATTGATGGTTGTGGAACATTTCTAATATAAAATCTAATATATACGAATAACATATGTTTTTGCGGTGCCATTTGTATTATATGAAATATCACTGTTTAGTAGTCTATTTATGTAACGTAGGTTGTGGGTTCTATTTCAATAAGATAAAGTGGTTAAATAATGAATATAACGGAACTAAGCAGCGTTGAACGCTGATTTTGGTAACTAGGTAGTTAGGGAAGAGTAGATAAGCACAAAGAGAGTTTGAGGATTGAAGTTGTTTCGCTACTGTGAATGGAGAATTACAAAAAAAAAACTATTAAACACTTTATTGACAGATTTAACTATATAAAATCTATAGAAGTTGAAAAGTTCCAAAGAGTATCGATATTACAATGCAGGCGTCGTTTAAGTGATTTCTTGATATTAAAACCTTCAAAGTATGAACAACTTGCAAGTAAGTTTGCCTATATTTAAATCATTTTTAAAAACTATTATTTCAATAATTCCGATGGTTCTGTTTTCAAATTCCATACGATGCAATATTTAAGTCAATAGCAATTGATATTTCATAGACATAGTCGTACAAAGCGCGGCGTTAGGTTCCGCCGTTTAACACACTATTTTGACATTTAAAAGTAGTAACTAATTTATAAATTATGTTGTCTAACCATACGGATTGTATGACAAATAACAAAATAAAGGCAACAACAATATCACATATATGTGTTTTAGCTGTAAAAAAAACTTCAGTAGACGAAATTTTTGAATTAAGACAGTACGGAAGCCTGTCGTGGCACAAGGGCATGAGGGAGCGACTGTAAGCACGACAGGTTATGGATTCGATTACCACTTCTGAAAATATATTTTTTAACTTCACTCTATTTACGATGCAAAGCGTGATTCCGCCACTCAAAACGCTATTCTTCCAGAATTTAACGGAAACTGAGAGATGGAAGCCTCTTAATGGAAACAGAGTGTCGTAACACTAGTATCCCAGGTTCCCTCTGCCAACTTTGCTGCATGCGGGATACAGTGTGAAACTAATTCCCCGACATTCCTACGAGAATGAAAATAACCAGGATTTTTAATTTAAATTATAATTCACACAAACGAAATTTCAGGCGGCCCCTAGTCTATAAGTGGTTAAAAATAAAACTACTTTGCCTAATTGGGGGCTTGTCAGTACTATTTTGCATACTGTTGCCGTCGTCCAAACAAAACTGGTTATTAGTGTTATTTCATAAAAGTTTCAAGTTGACTCCCATTCTCTACGTACACTTAATCTGATTTTTTATATTTGCCTTCCACTACAGTTGCGTTGTAGGTTGAAATGTGTTAATTAAAAATATTGAGGCTGTCGTTGCGCTGTGGTACAGTGTCTTAGTGTTCTTGTGATGCGTGTGGGTTCGATGCCACTCGAGGGAATCACTTTGGATAGAAATTGGACTAATGGACTGAATATATTAGAGTAAAGTGGTTAATTTATGAATACAACAACAACGCACAACCAGGTAGTGTATATTGCTGATTTTGGTAAATAGGTTCTTTAGATAATGTAGAGGAGCACGAAGAGCAATGAGGTTAAGTTCCACTATTCATCATGCGATGCCTTGTGATTTCGACGGAAAGTGGGGAATAGAGTGTTTTAACACTACCTCCTTCTAGGCTCCCTCTGCCTACCCTGTTACATGCGGGATATAGCGTGAAGTTGAAAAACAAAACACTGCGGCTCATTTAGATATGGGCGAAATAAAAAAAAACACGCTTAGCTAAGCTGTAATGTACGCAGTAGTACGTTTTTAATTAAACCGAGTACAAACAAGTTATGTCAGTTTAAGCGGGTAATTAGAATTATATGAAAAGTCTTTCTATTGTTGTGCAAATTATGAAAGTGCTAGCTTTATTTAATGTGACCGTGTTGGTAGAAATAACACAGTGATAAAGCACTCTGTTTTTTATTTACTTTAAGCAAAAACTATATATATTTTACACTATATCTTGAAATTTGAAGCACATTGTAAGAGTGTTTATGAGAATTGTTTTTGTTTTATTCTTGCTCTCATAATACTTTGCACCCATAAACATTCACATAAACTTTCTAAAATATATCAGTATAGAAAAAAATCAGATTTTTGTAGTCTGTCTAAATTACCCCCTTCATATCAATTCATAATTTTTCTTCTTATTAATTTACGTACGTCGAGCAAAACGCGGCATTGAGTTCCGCCACTCAACATGCAATGCCTCCAGACCTCGACAGAAAGTGAGGAGCGGAGTGTCTTAACACTAGGTTCCCTCTGCCTACCCTGCTGTGTGCTGGATGCAGCGTGAAGCTGATTTAATTTAATCTACACATTAGTTCATGTTTTTATTAAATACGTGTACGTGATGTAATAAAACAATCACTTCGCAGTTTTGTCTTGTATTACAAAAAAAATGACAATTAGTCTAGAGCGTTTAGTGTTTGTATACTATATTTTTTTAATCAGCATAAAAAAATACATAGAAACACGTTTAGCAGTAATCTTTTAAGCAAATTAAAAAGAAAACAAGCAACAAAATAATTGAAACAAATATAAAAATTGAAAGAACTTATATATAACTTATATAAGAACTATTCCCCCATAATCCACCTCAAAATCGCCATCTATTAGGTTTAACCCAGGCTCAATATACAAATTTTACAAGTATCTACAAGTTATACAGGTATTTACAGGTATAATATACAAATTTTACAGGTATCTACTGTAGATACAATATCATCATATTTATTTATTTTTTTCAATTTTAGACGACAGTTAATTTAGCACGTTTGATGTTAACAAAAAACATTATATTCGTATATATTTGTGTTTTCCTTGTTCTGAGTCTCAAAGTTACCCAGATTGAGTGTAGTAATAATATTATTAAATTAAAAAAAATAATGTTATTAATAATATTATATTTTTATAGCTTCATGCTATTTCCCGTGAATAACAAAGTAGGCAGAGGGTACTTAGGAATCTAGTGTAAAGACACTCCGTTCCTCAATAAGATATTCCGTTTCCTATGTTATATGTTAATATTATTAATATTAATTAACCATACTCAATATTATGAATGTGAAAATTTGTGGTTATTTCTTGCACGTTGACTCAAAAACTGAGAAGGTTTCATCCAAATCCGTTCAGGATTTAGATGAAACTTTACAGTAATATAACTTATATAACAATAAACAAATAGGCTATAATTTATGTAAAGATTTTGTATAAATTGGCTATAATATAAAAAAAAACTGTATGCGGACAAAGTCGCGTTTTGATATCTAATACTCTCTAATTCCACTATGAATAAAGTAATGTATCACATTACGTTATTAGGTAATTTATATGTTACTGCATGTATCTCCATATAAAGCGTTTTTCCTTAGCACTTGCCTATTATCTTGATAAAAAAACGAAATATCGTAACTTTGCCCTAAAAGGAAAGGAAGATTATTTATTAAGAAAATTGTGATAGCAATTACTTTGTGAGGCCGTCGTGGTATAGGTCTAACTGTTTACGTGATGGTTCTGGGTTCAACTTTAATTCGGCGGCGTTACTTCGATGGATATTTATGTGTTAATGTTCTTATATACCTGTGGCGAAAACATTGGCTAATCAAAGCTTATAATGGACCTTAGATTCCGTTCCGTTGCGTTTCACATTTCATTACGCAATGTCTTGATAATTGATCGGTAAATGGAGAACAGAGTGTCTTAACTCTTAGTTCTCTCTGCTACATGGGCGAACAGCGTGAAGCTGAAAAAAAGTAACTTGATAATTTCAAATAAAAAAAATCGAAAACGGAAGTGTTATAATTGTTAGGCGAACCAACAAATCAGAAACAAAATCCAGCTTTTACAATAAATTTATTTACACTTGTTATATACACATATACTCTCGTAGTCACAATATTGAAATATGAATTGTAATGACAAGTTGTCTTGACAATATCTTAGAACGTAATGAACACGAGTGCCGTGTCGTTTGTGCTTATATTGGAAATACACCGGAAAAGACGCAGCACACTACCGCCACTTAATACAATCGATAATGGAAACAATATCAAATGACGTACTTGTAATTACAGTGACACCTATTACTACATTATAAGTAACTTATGCTAACAGCTCGGCCATCCTGCTAATCGCGAGTCCCTTCGCGATTTAAGAATAGTTCACAATTTTTAAATGTCCTAACTTAAATAGCTTTAGTTTTGTGCCAACAGTTACATAACAATTATATTTTTAGCACAAGTGAGGATATTTACAAAAACTATTAAATTAGATATATTCACATGTCATAATATGTAAATTATACAATTTGAAATACATTTTCTTAATTCGTAATTTTCTTTAAATCAAAATAATTATTACATAAAACTAGACTAAAATTAAATAAAGTAAATGTTAACTACACTGAATTCGTTACGCAATTAAATTGATTATACAAAATATTTATAAATTATATTTTACATTGCAAACATTTTTTTTTTTGTATTTATACATTTTGAGTTTTTTTGATTTTAGATTTATACAACAATTATATAATTATGTATATTAGATAATATATAATTATGTAGATTTATACAATTCAATAATTCTCATTAACACAATGAGCCATCGATATACATTCATGTTATAATTTAATTATTACATATTATTTTTTTCACAAGAATTTGGCTAAACAATACTAACAACGCTACATGGAAGATTCCTATTTAATATCGAACACTTATTTTAGTACATTAAAAGAGCATGTTATTATTAATGACATTTCAATTCGCAAACTAAGCAGATTCATTAACTTAAAATAAATAAATCGGTTTCACGCTGTATCCCACACACTGCAGGGTAGGCAGAGAGAACCCAGTGTTCAAGACACTCCGTTCCCCGGTTTCTGCCGAATTCTAGAGGCATTGCGTGTCGAGTGGCAGAACTCAACGCCGCGCTTAGCTTCGACCAACACCAGAGCGAAGAAATGGAAATATAAATTTAAGTAAATATTTCATCTCCTCGAGTGGGGATCGAACCCACAACCAGTCGGTTTTACAGTCACACTTTGTGCGCCACGACTGGCCTCATTCATTAACTTTCATATACTTTATAAGCTTAACATATAAAAAGTACTGCTAAATAGCACCAACATGACTGTATAGAGTTACTCTATTTCCTATTAAAGATCCATATATATATTATCAAGGTTATTCTCAACTCAACCACAGCTAATAATTAATGACACACGTTTACTTTATACATTGTACAAATCTTACATATAAAAGCAACTCATTTGAAAAAATATTCAACACACAATTTGTGTAGCCATGATCAGTCAAATACAATAAACAGAACGTGACACCGCTCGCCTCATTACTCGCATATTCAAACCACATTATCACAATCATAATGACTGCCATCTTCGCCCCCATAATCTCCATCCTCACCATGATCCTCATCATCACAATGATCCTCATCATCACAATGATCCTCATCATCACAATGATCCTCATCATCACAATGATCCTCATCATCACAATGATCCTCATCATCACAATGATCGTCATCATGACCATGATCCTCATCATCACCACGATCCTCATCATCACCACGATCCTCATCATCACCACGATCCTCATCATCACCACGATCCTCATCATCACCACGATCCATATCATCACCATGGTCCTCATAACCATGATCCTCAACACAACCATGATTATTGGCCTGTCCTCGTCCATTACTGGACAAAGGTCTCTTCAATGATATGCCGCGAAGATTGACCATCAGCTCTTACGTACAGCCGTTGCCAGTCACATGTAAAAAATAATAAGTGCTTAATATCTACAAACGCTTATGCATTAAGTCCTGTCCTTACGTAAGTCTGTCTGTCTGTCTCAGGACTAATTATCTAATGAAGACATGGAAATATCAAGCTAAAATTAATATGAAACATCCCGATCAACAATACACTAAATCTGCGGAAAATTCGTCTTCTGAATTAATAAAAGGAGATTGGTGGGCAAAATCGTGTCGAATTCGATTGGTTTTTTGGTTATTTTTTTTTTAATTCAGATTATTTTAAGGTTTACTTCTACTTTCCTCAACAAATGTCAGCTGTACGCGTAATCTAATAATTTGGAAGTCTACTTGTAATAAACAAGAAATTCATAATATACAAAAACAAACAAATAACAACAAGTTGACAGATAGAGTAATATGCTCTTAATTTTCCTTTAGGCATAAGTTATATTAAATTTGCATTATTTTCCATCTTCGTATGCATTATAAAATTCCACAGCCAATTTTCAATTACTAGGCAAAGCTTGTATCCTATATTACTATAACGATATTAATATATGGACTTAAAGGATGTCGATGTTATAACTGGAAAGTAACGATTGTTGTACTTTTATTGTAAATTTTATCTTCAAATACTGTTTTCTTGAGTATTTTGTCGGCTCTTCTTAGCCAAAATAAATCTAAATATATTTCTGAGCCAATCATAGATTCACTAGACATTTTTTTTTGTAATTTTGCTACTAAAATAAAAATAAAAAGAATAATTTAAAATCGATTCACTTCATTCAGCTATACATTGCATTTTTTTGTAGTTACCATTATCATTATTTTCCCCTTTATATATATGTTTTTTTTTTTCAGATCAAAACTATTTCAAACATTTTTTTAGGATTCATAACTTAAGCTACTGTACCTACCTACCTACCTACGTATGTCTCTATTTGTATCTATTGCTACACCGTGATCATTTCCACCATTTACCAACCAATAGCCATTATTTCACACCGATTTAAAAGTTTTATTTTATAAGAATTTTGCGTCGTGTCTCATCGTAAACACATTTATACTAACATATTTGTTAAAATGAATATACTTAATTCTCGTCGTTTGGGAACGACTCGCTATGAATTTATTCTATTCCGGTCAATTACAACAATTTAAAAGAAATACTTTAATATCAATTCAAATTTCGAAAAATCAATCAATTTTTATTCATTTTCTTTAATGAGCTCAAAAATGACTTCACTAACCTGATTCTTAAGCTCCCTTTATCCTTAAACTCGAGTATTTTGCAATTATTACCCTTAACCTCTGGTATTATCCGTCCATTACCATTAACCACGGGTAACATCCATCCATTATCCTTAACCTAAAATATCATCCATCCATTACCCTTAACCACGGGTAACATCCATCCATTATCCTTAACCTGAAATGTTATCTATCCATTGCCCTTAACCTCGGGTATCATCCATCCATTATCCTTAACCTGAAATATAATCCATCCATCACCCTTAACCTCGGGTATAATCCATCCATTACCCTTAACCTCGGGTATAATCCATCCATCACCCTTAACCTCGGGTATAATCCATCCATTACCCTTAACCTCGGGTATAATCCATCCATCACCCTTAACCTCGGGTATAATCCATCCATTACCCTTAACCTCGGGTAAGATTAAAATGATTAAAGACGAATGATATGGGACGAATGATGAGGGATGAATGACGAGGGACGAATGATGAAGGATGAATGCTTAACTCCTTAACCTTGGGTGGCA
Source organism: Heliconius himera (assembly GCA_021202915.1). NCBI lineage: Eukaryota > Metazoa > Arthropoda > Insecta > Lepidoptera > Nymphalidae > Heliconius > Heliconius himera. Next base: position 23,319 of record JAJHJA010001187.1, on the reverse strand, counting down.
TCCATCCTCAAACCCTTTCCTCGGGCATCATCATCCCTCAACCCTATCCTCGGGCATCACTCAACCCCAAACCCTATCCTCGGGCACCATCCGCCCCATAAACCCTATCCTCGGGCACCATCATCCCAAACCCTATCCTCGGGCATCATTCATTCTCAAGCCCTATCCTCGGGCATCATTCAATCTCAAGCCCTATCCTCGGGCATCATTCAATCTCAAGCCCTATCCTCGGGCAATATTATTTTCCATGTTCCTGAAACTCAAACAATATAAGCTTAGACTTGCACACATCATAATAACTTTTTTATCAACCTCATTACATTAACATAAAATTCCTTCAAATTTATGAATTTGAAAATCTATTCAAATAACTTTGACATTCGAAATTCATAAAAATTAATAAGTTAACCGACACTGTATCATCTGGCCATAAATGCACATAAATGATATTTTATCTTTACAATTACACGACTTTTAATCGTTATAAAGTAATAATAACCAAGAATATTAACGCTCCAGAGAAAATTACAAATCAAAACACTCAATCGACAATAATGGACCAATAAACAAATAAAATCTAGATTTGTCTACAATTACGTGAAACAGGGCCAATACTTTGACATCATGTTAACAACAAACAAATCGCAAACGGAAAAGAAAGTCAATTGAACAAATAATGAATGCCACCAAAGTTCCCTAAGCTGGCTGGTCCTCACGGGATAAAGAGAACTACACTGTAATATCTACATTAACAACAATTATCCAAAACCAGGAATAGTTATCAAATCACAATATATTTATCCCGTAAAAGAAAGGAATTTTTACCATATGTCATAACACAAATAAAATGAGATACTAATAAATTGAGATAAGAACACATGTACTTTAATTTCATTGGAATATTAGATCCCATAGCTATTACGAATATATTTTCTATGTTTGTGTCTATTATACGTGTTAATAAATTCGTATACCATAAAATAATCTAATTCAAAAATAATACATTCAAAAAGAGACTATTACATTACGAGAATAGCTTTATAACTCTTAAACTCTCTTACTTAACTCTCAAGACGACAGTTCTCAATAAAGTGACAAAGCCGGAAGTAAAAATCAATGAAAATATTTACAAATTTCAATTCAGATAATTCATCAATTCTAAACATACTACACATAAAGAATATATGTAGAACAATTCCGCTTGATGATAAAACAAAATCATATTGACGTTTTTAAGACAACAAAATAGTTACTTCACTAATATTATTGTCATCACAAAAACAATTCTAATATCATTTATAGTTAACCAATAGATAGCGAAATACAATATCCTCTATACGATGTAAAAGCTTTCCAAAGAATGACAAACAACGAAAGAAATATTCCAGATATGTAATAAATAAATTTGAATATACCCATTATAAATATTTCAAAATAAGTATTCCAGAAAGTCTTGATAACTGAAATTATTCATGACCAATGAATGTCATATATCTTTAAACGTGTGAAGTTTATCTTAAACAATCTCAAATTCTAAATTTATCAACTACCCTCAAAACTGAAACGTTACGTAAGTACTATAAAATGGAAAATGTTTAGGTATGCACATCATCCAGTGTATTCTCAAATTATCCAACCTTCCAAATTTATCCAATAATTCCCTTCATAAAAAAAAACCACTCTGGCTGTTATAAAGGTTATCAATCACCACACAAGGAAAAGTTCGAAGTACAAGATTTCTACGCATCGTCATCAGTAAACTTTAACTGTTAAAACTATTTATTAAATTTCCATTGAAGATCTTTCATTTATCCGTTTGTTGTTTGTTTGATGTAAAAGAAATAAGAGTAACTAAAAACTATAATTAGAATAGCAACACTCTGCTTATATTTTGAATAGAAAAATTAAAAATTATAGAGAACTCAATTTACATACAAATTATTCAGCTAATCTTTAAGGAGTAAGAAAAATGAGAGAAAAGAAAAAAAAAAGAAAAGAATATATATATGGTCTACTTACACTTTATGAGCGTGGCAGGAAATTTTGTATATCCTTTCGTAATCCCGCTTCTGAACTGTTAGGCGAACCAACAAATCAGAAACAAAATCCAGCTTTTACAATAAATTTATTTACACTTGTTATATACACATATACTCTCGTAGTCACAATATTGAAATATGAATTGTAATGACAAGTTGTCTTGACAATATCTTAGAACGTAATGAACACGAGTGCCGTGTCGTTTGTGCTTATATTGGAAATACACCGGAAAAGACGCAGCACACTACCGCCACTTAATACAATCGATAATGGAAACAATATCAAATGACGTACTTGTAATTACAGTGACACCTATTACTACATTATAAGTAACTTATGCTAACATAATGGTAAACGGAATGTCTAACTACCCCTTGTATTATATCCTTTTGCCCACCCTGTTATTAAGTTACGGTGTTCAACAGAAAATATATTTTAAACGGATGTAAGAAGAACACAAACGTAGTGAAAGGTCACTCTGTTCATTACCTTCACACTCAATTAACAACCAACCATTGTCACAATTCATCTCGCTTCTACAATAAAGCGAGTAAAGTTGGAGAAAACAAATTAGTTGAATACTTTACGTAATAACCAACACAATTTTCCTCTACAAAAAAATAAAGAATATTTCTCTTATTCTGAGTTATGCCTGATATATTATGGAAACAGAATGGCTAACACTTCTGTGTCGTCCACTTGGCTAGGTAGTTAAACTTTCTAATTGAGAATTTACTTTTTTAAAAATAAAATACTAATTTAAATTAAAACTATTTAATACGTCTGATCGATTTGGAGATCACAACAATATTAATTCTTAAAGTTAAAATTATTTCTCACACAAAAGTTATAATGTATTGCGACATTTAACATGAATTTTTATGAAACAATAAAAGTGCTTATACCAATAATGGGAATATTCCGATGGTCTCGCTGAGCCAGCGGAATAATCTCGCTTAACCTAATACTGAGGGTTTGGGTGAGTGCATAACTCCTCCCTCCCCAAGTGCGAAATTATCGGGTTGTTCATTTTTAATAACTTTCCGATGATTTCGCGAACAATTAATATGTAAGATTTTATAACGAAAAATATAAAGTAAAAATGAGAGTATACATAAAAGAAATAAAAATATAAAGATGTAAATTAAAATTTCACTGATTCTAGGATTTCTTTCACTATTAATGATTTCACTATCACTGAAAACACTTTGCTTTAGTACCGCTGACATATATTTTACTTCGTCCAAATTGATTCCCCTCATATTGAGTACGCGTGTACTGGATAATGCAGGGGTTTTACCCATAGGCAGCTGTGGCAAAACTAAATCTTGCTTGGTTCCCACAGGATCACTCTCTATGAGGTTGACATGATTACGAATCTTTATATTTTTTACCTCAACATTACATGGTTCGTCTAAGGTCATAATGTAAGTCCCAATAACAGAATATTTATTGACATCTCCATTACAGGTTTTAGTTAAAGTGTTTCTAAATTTTGAAAATAGTATCCAACTTGTAGATGTGATTCTTTGGACTCTTACATTCTCTATGTCAATCTCTCTTTGTTCACATTGTGTTAAATTATCTTCGAATTTTAAGAGTTGCTCGATACAAGTTATTTCAGGATAAAGAGTTTGATGATCCTCCTTACACAAGAATTGTTCTCCAGCAGCGAGTGACCGGCATGGTTTTATGATCGGTAAGTATTTCGTACCCTTTGCCAACAGGTAGGGATATTTAGGAATAATGGAAAAGGTTTTATTTTCTGATTTATGAAAAATAGGTAAGGAATATAATTTATAATAGTTATAAGTAATGTTATCCGTAATTGGAATCTCCATTATAAACGTAATCTGGTTTTGCTTAATATATGATTTAATATTAATTGTTTCCTCTAGTTTTACCAAATTTTCCGCACTCGGCGTGTATAATAGATTTTCAGTTTGAGATATTAAAAGTAAATGTTGTAATAGTTCAGTAGAATTAATAATACTTTGATGTAATATGGATATTTTACTGAAAGCTAATGTAGTTTCTATTTCTCCTAACTTAATGAATATAGTACGAAAGTTACTTACGAACAAATTAAAAAGACTTATTATATATGTGGTATACACTAAATGATTATCCTTAGAAACTAACTCTTTGATCATAGATTCAACAATTTTCAAACGTTCATCTAATACAACAGAATTTTGATTCAAAACTTCAGTAGTATTTTTATAAAACTATCAAGCATTTTATATATTAAAGTAAACTTGTTGCTCATTGTAGTTTGATCATTTGCGAGATGAGAAATGATTGTTTCATGATGAAGGGCCAGCATAGATCTCATTATTATCATTATCAGCAAACACCACCTGCGGAGGGCGTTTTATATTTTTAACGGGAACTTTAGATTTTCTTTGACCAATTTGTATCGGTATAACGTTATTTGAATCTTTTCCTATAATTTTGGCTTTATGATATCGCGGTTTATCCTTGCTTTTCCGTTTATTAACATCTTTCGTAAATATAATTTTTCCTAATGGAAGATCTATTTCATCTTCACCACCTCTACTTTCCTTTACTTTCTGCTTAATTTCAATCATTTTTTCGGCTAAGTGTTTATATAATACTTTTAAACGTTTTGCATGATCTCTAACCAATTGCTGTATATATTGTTTCTCTAAATCTATATCAAATAAACTACTTGAATCCGTGTGACCAAATACTACTTCAAAAGGGGTTAAACCTGTGACAGAATGGATAGAATTATTATAGGCAATAATGGAATACATCATCACTGATGCTGCATCCGTGCATTTCTCTTCGTATTTCGCGCATCTATAAATTTCATTAACAGTAGAATGTAAACGCTCAATTAAACCCATCGAATTAGAGTTGTTAGGGGAGCCGATATGGATTTCGATTTTATGTAAACTCAAAAATTCTTTCATTAGTTCATTATTAAATTCGCTACCAGGATCGGAACTAATCTTTTTAGGGGTACCATAAAATGAAAAATATTTCATAAGTGCACGCACTACTTCCGCGGTCGATCTATTATCTATTGGAATGGCTTGACCTAATTTACTAAATGCATCTATAATAGTCAAATAGTAATTTCCTTCTATTTGAAAAAGATCAATGAATAATTCTTGAAACGGGGCGTCTTGTGTTTGAGTCAACTGTAAAACAGGTTTAAAAGGTTTTCTATCGTATTTCATTTTACAACATATTTCACAAGCGTTAATAATAGCTGAAATGGTTTCTTGCATATTGTGCCAAAAATAATTCCTACGTATACTTGCTAGAGTTTCCTTAATACCGCGGTGACATGTTTTGCCTTGATGATGTTTTAGTACAATAGCTCTTTGTTCTTTTTCATTTTCTATAAAAATTACTCGCTCTGTACATTCGAATAATAGAACGGTATCCTTCCTAAATAATTCTATTACAATACTAGTAAATTGTTTCCGATGTTCATTATTTTCAAAGTAAATGAAATACTTGGTTTTTGGTTTAATATATTCTTTTAAAAACTGTTTAACTAAATCTCTATTATAAGTGGGTAAAAATACTTCTAATATCTTTTGCTTTTCACGTGAAAGATCGCGAACTTGTATTTCATTCTTAAACCATGTATATACTAGAATTTGATTTGGCTTTGTGTCTATTGCTTCGTGTAATATTGGTATACCTAACGATTCTACGATATTAGCGGAATGAATTTTGGATGTTTCAGACGGTGACCTAACTGGATAGTCACATGTCCTAGGTGAACTCGGGACTGACAAAGTTTCAGAATCGGAAAGAATTATAGGTTTTTCACTAGAACTACATTCTGATATAGATAGTGTACTAGAATCATTACGTTGCCTTAGCCCTTTCTCTTTCTTATCAAAATTAACTATCATAGAGTCCTTTTCATCGTCTGAATGTGTTGCATTTACTCTAATTTTCGACAAAGTGTCTGCATTTAAATTTTGGTTTCTCTTTTTATAAACTATTTCGTCGGTGTCAGTCATTGTTTCGTTATTATTTTGTATAAGATTATATTCTGAAATATTAATATTCGATGTCTTAAACGCTTTACTAATAGTCAAAGTCATAGGTTTATCTAAAGTGTTTTGAATGATTGTTGATGCATATCCATTAATACAATTAACTAATGCAGAAGGCATTCGTAGACCAGGTGTAAACTCTTTAAACTCAATGATTGCTTCTCCTGAGTATAAATCAGTAGGGATCTTTACTCGTTGTTCACACCGGGGTTGTAAATGAACGAGATAATTCAAATTATTAATGATAGGGATGTCAGTGGTCTTAGTTCTCAGTAGTAAATGTTTGAGGTCAATAATCGCGTCTAATTGTTTAAGTAAATCGTTTCCTATAAGTCCGTCGTAGCGTTCATCTACATCATATAAATGAAATTTATGATAGTCCATAGTATTAAAAGTCGGAAATAGCGGAATTTCAATAACTTCTTTATGTTGGCTAGAAGCATGTGTGCTAATAACTTTAAATGGTTCATATTTAATAAAATTAGGAAAATATTGGTAAGCAATACGGGGGCTAATAAACGAACGAGTGCTGCCAGTATCAATAATTAATTTTGAATTAATTTCTGGAATTAAAATATGAGGTAATTTAAGATTTGGGTCACAATTTAATTCTATGATTTCTTCTTTTTGCGAGGCTTTTGATTGAAAATTTTCCTCGACTAATGGCGTTACAGTATAGTTTTCTATTTCGTCATTATGTGTATAAGTCACGTCCTCATCATACGGTTCGTAATTTATATAGTCATAAGGATCATAATCATAGTAATAGTCGTATTCTAAATTTTCATTTTGTAAATCAGTTTCATTTAACCTAAAACCTTGTTGCGCTATTTGAGGTCGCGGGGGTGCCGTTCTCATAGATATGTCAGTTGATTCTAAGCGGTTATTCTGAGGTGGTCTTTGACCAAACTGTTGTGGTGTCATAGTAAGATTTTGTGGATGCTTATACTCGAACTGTGGATTTTGGGGTGGCCTATACCCGAATTGTGGATTTTGGGGAGGCCTATATCCAAACGGTTGAGGTTTTAATATTGTTTGCTGCGGTTTATATTCAAATTTTGGTTGTTGTGTAAATTGAGGTCTATTAGTATGGATTCCAAAATTAAATTTTTGCTGTGGGGTTATATTATTTTGTGTAAATGACGACCCTGCGACGTTAGGCGTTGGCCTCGGTGCCGTTGAATTATTAAGAAAGCGATTACGCAGTTGATACTGTTCGTGAAAATTAACCTCCTCTAAAACTATTGATAGAGCTTGTTCTAATGTACTAGGTGATTTAAGTCTTACAATACGCACCATATTTTCTGGTAAATTATAGAGAAAAACATTTAATGCTGTATGATTATAAATAGTAATTTTAGCGTTTCTAACTTCTTCGTCTGCCGATAAATTTACTTTAGATATTAACAGGGACCGAATATTTTGTATTCTGTTACAAAACTCTAAATAACTTTCCCCTGTTTTAATTTTACACGATTCGAGGGAAATTTTTATACATTCTTCGCTACGTGGGTCACCGAAATGTTGTTCCAATAACTCTTTTAACTCAGGCCAAGTCTCTACATCCTCACGCTCGGATAACAACGCGGCGGCGTCATCTATTAATCTACTAGTTATAGCATGTAAAACATAAATATTCTGATGCTGATGACCTCGATATTTATTTATAATGTACTCACATTTCCTAAAAAATAAATTTAATATTCTTTTGTCACCACCGAAAAGAGGAATTAATCGTAACATTTCATTGGGTATTGGTACTACGCTATTTGACGCTAAAGGAATTTCTCGCGATTGTTCCATTTTGTAGAGTAAAAATTAATAGAGAGCTCTGAAGTTTTAAATCAATTACAATATTTTTAACTAATTAAAAACACACAATAATATAAAATATATCAAAACACATATAACAAAAACATATATAAAATAGCACACAGTAAATTAAAAATATAAAAATAGTAGGAAAATAAAACACAATAAAATTCTTTTTTTTTTTTATTTTTATTTCACAATACATAAAATACAATTACGATCGATTTTTAGATCATTAATTATTTATTCTTTATTTTTTATTTAATTATTAAAATATTTTAATTATATTACTTCTAGACGTTAATTAGTCTATGGAGATACTTTTCTTAGAACTACAGTTTCAATAGAGTTTTATATTAAAACCAGATACGTTATAATGCGAGACGTTCAATCCCAAAATAACGCCACTTATATCTATTGTAAATCTCAAATAGAATGTGGGAATATAAGAAAAAGGAAGGCAAAGAGTTTTACTCACCGACCGATCGCTGATCCCATCTTCTTGTTCAACTTATTTATTTGGTTCGTGGATAGCCTAAGTCTATTCGCACTGTACTCGCGATTTTTGGGCGAATTTGGACACCCAAATCTACAAGACACGCAGACCTATGATAGACTATCCTACCGACTGCGCCAGTTAAACTTTCTAATTGAGAATTTACTTTTTTAAAAATAAAATACTAATTTAAATTAAAACTATTTAATACGTCTGATCGATTTGGAGATCACAACAATATTAATTCTTAAAGTTAAAATTATTTCTCACACAAAAGTTATAATGTATTGCGACATTTAACATGAATTTTTATGAAACAATAAAAGTGCTTATACCAATAATGGGAATATTCCGATGGTCTCGCTGAGCCAGCGGAATAATCTCGCTTAACCTAATACTGAGGGTTTGGGTGAGTGCATAACTAGGTTGATTTCTTTGTATTATTAATATTTTTTGTGTAGTAATTTAGACCACCTCCATGAAAAAGAAGGTCATGAATTCAATTTATTTCTCTCAATATAATTCGTATAGTGTAAATAAAAATATTTTGTATCTCGCATATATCAGGCTAAGCAGAGGAATCCAGTGTTAAGACACTCCGCTCTCCACTTAGCACCCAATATCGACACATTTCTGTTGAGTGGCGAAACTCAATGCTGCGCTTTGTCCTGTTGCCAGAGTGGTGAAATAAAAAAAAACAGTCCCCTGAGAGGAAATTGAATCCATTACCGTTGCGTTAACAATCAGATGATAAAACTTAACTTATAGGATATTCTAAAAAGTCTAGACATAAGAATTTACTAAAATACAGCTCTAACACTTGTACAATATTCCGTTGTTTATTTAACGCAGATGAAACGAGTAAACACGGTCAAAATTCGATTTCCATTTGAATTTGAGATGCGGAAACGTTCAAAAGTGCTTCAAAACGCGAAACGGTTTAAATTATTTTTTACTCCTTTCCTTCTTTTCGAATACGCAAATTTGGCTTGTTTTTATTTGTATAGCTTTTAGTGTAGAATAAATTAAAGAGACTGTTGTAGTCGGATAGCGTGTGACTAACGTGATGGTTGTGTGTTCGAAATCCACTCAGGAGAATTCTTTATTTTCATCTCCTTGCTCTGGCCACAAGACAATGAATGGCGTTAGGTTCCGCAACTTGATTGAGTTGCTCATTGCCATATGTCAAAAAATAGGCAATGAGTGGAACATGGCACGCCGTTTTTTCGGCTTTCGCTGAATTCTGATAGCGTTGAATGTTGAGTGGCGGAACTCCACGCCGCGCTTAAGATACTTCTTAACACTAGACTTAACTTTTTTAGCTTTGTTTACTCTGCTGAATGCACGTTAAAAATAATAGGCTTCATCACTGTGCCAGCTGAATAAACATTCAGCTGGCACAGTGATCCTAGTGATAAAACACTCCGTTCCTCACTTTTCGGCAAATTTCCGGAGATATTGCGTAGTTAGTTCAAAGACATGAAAATATTAAATATTTCATTTCCTCCAGTGGAAATTGAATCCACAACCTTTTGCATTTACAGTCGCACGTTTGTACCTCAATATATGAAAATGTATATTCAAAATACGAAAATATATGAACAACATCTGTTGTTGTTTATTTATTCGTTTCAATATTAATGTATCGTGCAATAGAGCATTAAGATTTAACATTTATATTTATATATAGAATATAGATTGAATTGTGAGCAGGTATATTGCAACGACACATGAATTATGAGTGAAACGTGACGGTTGTGGGTTCGATTCCCAATCGAAAGAATAATTGTTTTTACTTTCAAATTGACAAAGATTAAAGTATTAATAGTATAAAATATTCAAAAAATTTACACTAACAGCCAAGACGTATAAAACAGCAACATACACGCGCATTCGGCTCGCCAATTTTGTTATATTATAGGCAAATTATACAAAATCTTTACTTAAATTAAATTTATGTAACATTTTAATGTATTAACTGTATTACTCTAAAGTTTGTTCTAAATCCGTTGAGTAATTTAAACGTGAATATGGAACAGCACAAACTTTTCTTGATTTTGATCGGAACAAGGATATTATATTCAGCAATTCCAAATGAGGTACTCCATATGTAACAAACACTATAATACTATAGGAGTGTGCAGTAGTATAAAGCTATCGTGTCTCAAAGGCCAGTGCTTGCGGTTTCCACTATTGGTTTGATAGTAAATTTCAAATATTTCATGTATTCGATAATATTGTGTTTTAAGTAAAATAATGAATTTTGTTATGATATATCTTCATGGTTTTTAGCTTCACGCTGTATCCCGCAGCTGGATAGGCAGCGAGAACCTAGGGTCAAAGCACACCGTTAACAACTTACCACTCGAATTTAAGATGTTGTAATTTGAAAAACGCTTAAACAGATATTCATATATTTCTTGCCTGTTCTTTGACCATGACGAGTTCCCATACAAACTTTTAACCCCTTGTTTTTACCACGTCAGCCTCTTTTTTGGCTATATGTAATATATGATATTTACCAAGGTCAATTCTTTTTTATTAAATTTTCTTAAAACTGATTTAGTGATTAAGGCATGAAAGCGTGACAATCGGATAGACAGAGCTTTATTTCTGCATTTATTATATGAGTAAAAATTTTAATGATTTATTAAAAGAATGTATGTTTTATATAATACTAGAGGGCGCGCGCGGCTTCGCCCGCTTATTAGGAGTGAATTCTAAAAAAAACCACGAAACACGTGTTCAATAAAATATTTTTAACAGTCTGAATTTAATTTTTTATAAAAATCGGTGGCAATTTAAAGATTTTTCCATATAAACTTTCAACCCCTTATTTGAACTCTTAGGGGGTGAAATCTTAAAAACCATGAAACACGTGTTCAATGAAATATTTTTAAGAGTCTGAATTTCAAATTTTATAAAAATCGGTACAGATTAATTTTTTTTTTCTATACAAACTTTCAACCCCTAGTTCATCCCTTTAGGGTTAAAATTTTTCAAATTCCCTTCTTAGTGGATGTCCAGAATATGAAAATAAACATCTGCCCAAATTTCACGTTTCTACCATCAGCGGTTACGGCTCTGCGTGCGTCTTACCTCAGTCAGTCAGCACAAGTCCTTTTATATATATAGATTTGTACTAATACTGTAAAACTGAGGAGTTTGCTTGATGGAATGCGCTAATCACAGGAACAAGGACAAATGGAAAAAAAACTTGTGTTTGACATTCCATTTATCTAGGAAACCTTTAGGCTATATTATATCACGTTAATCGTCTTGATTTCTCACGTGTTTGCAAGACCAGTCAAAGTTAAATATAACTGAATTTGTAATGGGACCCACAAACAACATATCCAGACCAACGTTTTACAACTGCGCCTCGATGGCGTCATTATAAAGCTTAAGAGCTGAAAGCTCATATAGAAATGAGCTTTTTCGTTTGGACGTTATATATTTATCACTGGGCATTTGCCAAAAAAAGTATACAACTGAAATCGGGGATGTTTTTTTATGAAAGTACGTAAAATACAATCTTTTGAGTGAAATTTATTGGATATGAAGAATTTTAGTTTTTTATGCATAATTAAATTTACTTAAATCGATTTAATATTTTTTTATAATTTATGTGCTGGTTCTGTCAATTTCCGTCGAGTTCTGGAGGCGTGTTGAGTGTCGGAACTCAGCGCTGCGCTTTGCCTACACCAGAGCGAAGAAATGAAAATATAAATGTAAATAAATATTTCACTTACTCGAGTGGGGATCGAACCCACAACCAGTCGCGTTTACAGTCACACTTTGTGCCCCTGCGCCACGATTGGCCTCATACTATAATAATATACATTACATGTACTGAGAGTTAAATAATATTATTAATAATATGAAGCTTCTATCTATGTAAGACTTAAAATATGGTCACCCATCCATTTAAAAGCTTAACTCACATTTTGCATAACATTAACATTTTTACACATTTAATTCTCTTTTGTAACTGCTATAGTAACGGTGCACTCTACATATTTAAGAAAAGAAACAGGTTATTTATTGTTACTGCAGTTTATACTACAGTCAGGGAAAGACAGTGAAACATCACTTTACACTTTTTCGTGGAAGATGTTAAGCGTGTCAAGTATTTAACATTGATATATAAAAATTAAAGATCTGGAATAAATGATGAAAAATTTAAATGAACATTACAAAATCAGCTTCACGCACACAATAGTACGGGTTAGACAGGGGGAACGTAGTGTTAAGACACTCCGTTCCCCAATTTCTGCCGAGTTCTGGAGGCATTGCGTGTCTAGCCCCGACACTAGAGCGAAGAAATGGAAATATAAATTAAAGTAAATATTTCATCTCCTCGAGTGGGGATTGAACCCACAACCAGTCGGTTTTACAGTCACACTTCGTGCCGCTGCGCCACGACTGGCCTCGTAAAAATTTAAATAGCGTAGCTAAATTAAAGGAAATTATAAAATGTCGTCTAAGCAAAAGATTTTTAGTATGGTGAACATTTTCAATCTATACATCTATCTACACATGCAAGAAAATTGAAATGTCTGTATGTGATTTCAAAATAATCGTATTTTTTCAAGCACATAGTTATTCACATGATAGTAAAACACAAACAAATAATTTTAATATTTTTGTCCGTCGGTATGTCTGTGTGAGCCGTATCTATAATACAAGCCAGAAGTTTAAAAAAGTTACAAAACCTATTTCATAAAAGCTACTGTGAAAGCAAAAGTCTCATGTATGTGAAGCACAATACTACGTTTAGAAGCAAGTAGATGCACAAATACGTGCAACAGTAACTAAGCGGTACTTAATTTTGTGAATTCAACAAAAAAATTATACTGTGTTTTAGTTTTTTGGATATATAGATGATATTTTAAGTCTAATATACAGTGTTAAGAGATGCAATTAACATTATAGATATTTACTGATCTGCAAACCGTGGACTACAACGCCGTGCTTGTCTTACTATTGCAGAGAAATTATTAAGTTAATGGTAGAATATTGTTTTTTCTAACGTCACGCAGTATCCCACAGGGAGTAGGGTAGGCAGAGGAAGCCTAATATGAGTTAAGACACTCCGTTTCCATTTTCCTTTTCCCATTTTCCGAAAAACTCTCGAGCCAATTGCGTGTTGAGTGACGCAAAGCCGCACTTTTTCGCGATATCAGAGCAAGGCATTAAATATAATTCTTCCGAGTGGGAATTAAACCCACAATCGTGTGCGATATAACGATCTTTAAATTTTATTATTCTCTCAGAAATATTTTAACAAACTTATACGAGTATATCCTTTTTTTAGTTTCACGCTGTATTATGCATAACAAGAAGTCTCCCAATTATCATGACACTGCATTTGTTGTGTGGTGAAATTCAACGCCGCGCTTTGTCACTAATGCAAAAAAAAATAAAATGATTCATTCCCCCGAGTGGGAGTCGAACCCACAATCATAGCGTTTACGCTGATATACTGCGCCGCCGTGATACGACGCGACGGCTCCTTGTACATATAATATATACTTGCAAGATCATATATCAGTAACAATTGAATCCAAACATATGTTCTTGAAATAGAACATTTCTATTGCACTTTATAGCATTATTTGACATGAAATATTGAAACGATAAAAGAATAACCTTACTTTGTTACAGTTATTTTGTTGACTGTAGAGACTATAGCATTGAGTTTTAAGTTTTATTTATTTTGTGGGGCCATAGTTGCGGGTTCGGTATCTGGTTGAGTGAATTTACGTTTAGCATTCGAAATGCGCTAAATTTAGAGAAGTTAAGTGAAGAACGGAGTGTCTTAACATTAGGTTCCTTCTGCCTACCGTGTTGTGTGCGGGATACAGCGTGAAGCTGATTTGATTTTATTTGTTATATAATCTGGGGAAATGTAAATTATATTAATTAAATTAATTATTTAATTAAATTATATTAATAAATATATATAAATATATTTTCCATCTTCACGCTTATTTTAATTTAGAAACAGAAGTTGAACCCGCATTTCACCCGAATTGTAGACATTACGTGACAACGACGACGTTGTAATCATTCTTTCAAATGGAATCGAACCCACAACCGCTGCATTTACAGTCGGATGCTCACCTTCTAAGGCATAAAGACTAACGTTTCTAAATTTTCTGTAAAATAACGGTTTCGTCTTAAGTAAAAGTTATAAAAAGCGAATATAAATCTCTTGAAAATCAATCATTAGTCGAATGACGAATCCTATTATACATTCAATAAACTTTCTTTGATTAATATTTCAGTTTCTGATTAAATAAACCTAGCTAAGAGTACTTAAGTGTTATCTTAATGAAAAATGAGAATAATAAATAACGTCTCTCGTGGCGTGGTGTAGTGGAACAGTATTTGACTTTAAGCGCAATGGTTCTAGGTTCGATTACCAGTCAGGAATGATTATATTCAATAATTTTTATTTCTTCGCACTGGTAGACGAAGTGCGTAGAGTTGAGTTCCCCATAATCCGCCATAATTTCAGCGGAAAGTGGGGTGCGACATCTGACTGATATTCACAAATGTGATCTCACAATCTCACATCCACATATTTTTTCTATATCTTTTTAACATTGATATTCAAAACGTCTTTTAATAATTAGATAACAATTATTTATAAAAACAATTTAGGTCTACCCTTGGACGCGGGTTCCTATCCCGCTACGTTCAAATTTTAATACGTTTCTAAATGCTACTTTAAAAATGTTAAAATATAAAAAAAAACTAATATTAAATAATTAACCACTGACCTAACTTGAGTATCTAATTTATCTTATAAAGGCCAAGCTGAGACTGTGAAAGATTAATAACTTAGACTAACAAGATGCAGATTTTAGTTTCAGACAGCATCCCGTAATTTTCTACTGTAGAAGTAGAAGTACAGTATTAAAGTTGAGATGGCCTTCGTGGCATATTAAGTACCTACTTATTTATCAATATTTTTCGTCGGTACGATAAGTTTTTTTAGATTCATGTTATATTTCAGTTACGTATGCTATATTTTTTTTTAGTTTTAGACTGTCACCCGCATATAGAGTAGGAAGAGGGAACCTAGTGTTAAGACACTCCGTTTCCCATTTTAGTTGAGTGAAATTAGGTGTTGAGTGGCTTAACGCCGCGCTTTCTCTTATTACAGCCGTCGTGTTCACAGCTATATGCCGCTGTGTCACAAACACTAACATATATTTTTTAGCTGTCTACATAATATTTTTCCATGTCAAAATATAATTGCATCCTCTCGATGCGATGCGGTACAAATATGTGTTTTAACATAAAATAATAATATGGTCATTTAAAAAAAACATAATGTAAAATTTTTACCATATGTTATTTCAATGTATTTGCAGTTGTAATTGAAATGTGTGAATAGCATAATTTTTTTTTATAATAATATTGATAATATTTGTAAAGCTATTATAAATGTGTGTGTGTGTGTGTGTGTGTGTGTGTGTGTGTCGAGGTCAGTCGATCGTAAACGTGACTGATTGTAAGTTCGATTCCCACTTGAGGAATTAAAATTTTTAATATTATGAATCCGTTCAGGTACGGCGTACGGAGTGGCGGAAAGTGGGGCCTTCTGCCTAACATGCTATGATGTGCGGGATGCATGCGCGTATGAAGCTAAAACGAAAACGGAGTGTCTTAACACTCAGTTCGCTCTGCCTACACTGCTGTGTGTGGAATACAGCGTGTTGATAAAAAAGAAAAAAAAATCAGCTTCACGCTGTATCCCGCACACAGCAGGGTAGGCAGAGGGAACCTAGTGTTAACACTCCTGTTCCTCCTACCTAGTGTTAACACTTTCTGCCGAATTCTGGAGGCATTGCGTGTTGAGTGGCAGAGCTCAACGCCACGCTTAACCTCGACACCAGAGCGAAGAAATGGAAATATAAATTTAAGTAAATATTTCATCTCCTCGAGTGGGGATCGAACCCACAACCAGTCGGTTTTACAGTCACACCTTGTGCCGCTGCGCCACGACCGGCCTCAAGATAAAAAAGAAAGCTAAAAATGATATCTATTTATTTAAATATTTTCACTTCTTCATATTGCTATGGACCAACCAGCTACTGCATTCACTGCTATCATAACAAGCTACTTCACACAGGGGTCGTTAAGATAGAGCACCATTATGAAAACAGTTTTATGGCATATTTTGAATAGATAGTGAGACCATTGTAGCGCAGCAGCAGAGCGCCTGTCGGTAAACGCGAATGTCGTGGGGTCGATTTCCATTCAGGGAATGAATTATTTTCTTTTGCTCAAACTAGTTATCAGTCAAATTTCGAGGTTGAGTTCCGTCACTATTTGGTTGACAACACTTATCTCAAGAGCTACTGCTTCTATATGAAAAAAAAAACTATATCACTAGCTCATATTACGTCCCGTTAATAATTTCAACGATGCCACAGGTTTACGCAAGTTTAAAATAAAATCTTCTTATATATTAAATTTTTTTTATTTAATAATTAACTACTTTTCAACTTTTTCTTTCAACAATATGGATGAGAACAAAGATACTATCGACACACGTGGCTCACGTACACGGAGTGTGTGGCGAGAAAATAATTTAGAATGATTGCGTTGATGCGTGACTCGAATATGGGTAGTAGATTGAAGTTTTGCAATTACTATATAGTGGACACTATTTATTGCTGAAGTGTCTTTCCTGTTAATGTTTTGTGTCCAAGTAGTATTTTAGTGCAATATGATTGAGTTTGGGTTCGTTCATTCCATTTTGATTTTGTAAATAATAACATGAGTTGTCTCATTCCTATAAAAAAATCGGGAAATGCTCCCTTGTGTTCCCTTACACTCTCTAAGAAATATACTAATTTCAACTTTTTCTAGAGACCATCGATATATGTAAACAGAAATTTATATATTAAATAGATTTTCGTTTGCTTCTATGTTTTTCATGGCGCGGCTTTTAACCCGGCGTCATATGGATGGAAAAGTGTAACACAGACTGCAGAGTGGGTCTCACAGACTTTTTTTTAAATATCAGTTATTCCAATACTTTATTTACAAAAATCGTAAATATATTCTTCTTTTGTATTTAGGTAATATCAAATAAATAAATAATAGAAAAATATTAAATTATATTATTTTGATTATTAGAGAATTAACAAAGAAACTATAAATACTAACAAAATCATTCTCTTCCACTTAAATGTAATTAAATAGAAAAGCATTAAATTTAATAGATGTTGAGTGGCGGAACTCAACACCGCGCTTTGCCCCGACACCAGAGCGAAGAAATGGAAATATAAATTTAAATAAATATTTCATCTCCTCGAATGGGGATCGAACCCACAACTAGTCGATTTTGCAGTCACACTATGTGCCCCTGCGCCATGACTGGCCTGGCTAAATTATAAAATAACATAAAAACCAAAATTAAGGGCATAGGTAGGGCAAGGCAGGTAAAGGATAAACAGAAATAATATTCACATAATGGTGTGGAACTGTAACACAGTTACTGAGGATAACGTCAGGAGAATAAGGAAATGGTCATGTTACATGTATATATGTGAACTATAAGCAAAATAAAATGAGCTGGGTCTCACAGACTCAACCTCGCTAATTGCGGGTTATAAATTGGTAGATGGTATTATTATTCAATACTTTAGCATTATAATTACAAATTTGGTTAAAATTTAAACTTTGACCTTGATAAAATTTGACTAAAACATGGCATCTTTTGATCAATGTAGGCGTAATTTTTTATTAATGTCTAAAAACTTTTATGGGCCTATAAATAAATGTTGAAATGCAATTACTAAGCTTTTAAGCTAATTTGAGGACTTTTTCAGTGGAAAGTCACTTTGTATTATTTTCCATCTATATGATTTTTGTTTTTTTTTTAGCTTCACGCAGTATCCCGCACATAGTAAATTCTTCTGTCAAGCAACATAATGCTAGTACTCTGTTTCAATTACAACACTTCCGTTCTCATTTCCTCAGAGTTTTTGAGGCATTGCGTGTTAAGTGGCGAAACTCACCGCCACGCTTTGTCTCGTTCTTGTTAGAGAAAAAAAATGAAATTATTACAAATTTCATTCCCCGACTGAGAAACTGTAACTGATATCCCAAACACCTTTTAAAATATTATTTAATAAATAATGCCTTGGCTCGTGATGTGTCTAGTGGTTAGAACTCTTTATAGTTGTGATCGTGAAGAACCCAAAATCTTTTAGAGATTCAGAGGAAACAGTGTTAAGAATTTCATATTATGCCATTAGAAGGTATCGCTTTAATAAGATATTTGCCATCAGAAGTGGTTCTTGTGTCAGTTATTTAGATAACTGTAGACTCGACAATATAACATTGTCATAACTCGAAGCTCGTCCGAAGATAAGCCAAGAGCGCGTGCTATCTTCCTCTCCACTATAACTGCGAACTAGTTATAATAAAAGGAAGAAAGAGTACGGGCCCCTCCCCGCCCTACACCGTGAGTTCCGACCAGACCGTGGCTTTACAGTCATCGTTGAACCCTCCGGGACGTTTGTGTGTGATCTTTCCGAAGGTACTTGTTACGCTTGTTTATATTAAGATTGTATTAGAATAGTGATTCGTGATGTTGATTGATTTGTGAGATCAATATTAGTCGTTGGAACGAACGCACTACCGCTAGGCGGCCGATATGTTAAATAAACGCACGGCACACACCCCACAGTCGTGTCTCGAACCGTAAGCGGACACTACTACATACACCAGAGTTCAAGGACATAAAATAGCACCACACACCCGTATGAAGGCGGACACTACTACATACACCGGAGCTGGGACATAAAATAGCACCACACACCTACTACTCGTATACCAAGTCATAGACGTGGTATATAATATATCAATGACCAACGCCATACAAACATAGCTTACGTATCGCGAGCATACTGCGAGACGGCATCAGCCACGACATAGTTAATGTCGCTATAACAGTTCGCATAAGCCCATCACGTCAGCCTTCGCGACGTCAAGCAACATTCAATATTATAATATGGATCAAAGATCCACAATATGTGTCGCTCCTACACATATATTGCCTTTATAAGAAATTCGATCCTAAAAGATCGTGCCATCATAGACTTCGAATTATCACATTATATTTATTATACATTTGGTACGAGTCTTTATGTGCATCATATTTATTTGTACCGTAGTACTTAATAGTTCGACTCGACCGCTGCCTTCCGAGCATCACCACCACCTATATATACGAAACGACGGTCGCGACACTCGGGACGAGAATACACGAACGCGTCTCGATTAATATGATATTTAAAATATATAGTTTTTATTATTCATATTTAACTATGTTATTTATGTATATTGCCATGCATATTTTATTTTATTTATTTATTTATTTTTAACTTATACCATAGGTACATACTGTTACAAAACGAACCCACAAACGTCCTGTTTACGCGCACGATTGAGCCCTTGCGCCACAACGGTCTCAAATGTACATCTCTATATAAAAAAAAATATCGTCAGCCTAAAAGTTTCGTACGGATTGTGGCTTACGTGAAACAAAATGGGAAAACGGGGGAAAAAACGCTTTTTATTCCGGTGGACGCTATTCAAATTGACTTTAAAATATCTTTCCTCTAGATATTCCTGATTTTAACTGAAAATTATTCTTTGTTACATCTGACTCAAATTGGATATTACGAAGCAAGAATTTGTGTTTCGTGAAAATTTATACAATGATTAAAGTTCGCGGTATAGCTCAATTAGATCTGAAGACAATGTAGCTGGGTCTATTTCAGATTATTTGGATGTTTTTTTATCTATTTTAGTGTTTTTCTTAATTTTTAGCTATAATAGTTAATGTGTCCTAAATATAGTAGGGTAAGCAGGGGCAACCTAGTGCTAAGACACTCTGTTGGGTATTTCACCATTTTTTTTCTTGGGAATTGCACGTTGAGTGGCAGAACTTAGCGTCGCTCATTTGTAATTGGAGCGCTAGGAAATCGAGCCCGCAACCGTCACGTTTACAGTCAGTCACTGTGCTACTATGCCTTAATATTGAGCATGAAGCTTATAATTTTTTGAATATCCTATATTTATTTTTTAAAAATTTTATTAAAAATCGCCGTTTCTCTAGAGGTAAGGTATAATTAAAACTTTTAACATTATAAATTGTTGTGAACAGAGCTGTAGAATGCTTTATTACCTAAAGTTACCTTTATTGGCTTTGGCGTTTTAATATTTTAAGTTACGGCTTGTATAGTTGAATTGAAATAAAGTGTACGTGCAGTTCCCTTGTGATTTTTAAACACGCTTTTATTAGGTCGACTATGAAATTAAATCTAACAAATTGTTTTTTTTTTCTTCACGCTATATCCCGCATAAAGCATTGTAGGCACTCTGTCCCCATTATGACAATTCCGGTCTCCACTTTCCGTCAAATTCTGGTGGCATTGCGTGTTGAGTAGCGGAACTCAACGCCGCGCAATTACCTGAATTTGACCCACTAATAATTCCTTCATCATGTAACTTGACACACTTAACGTAGCCAAGGACCTGAAAAGTAGGAATAATGTACTAGTAAAGGTACTAGTAAACCAGTAGTAGTTAGCTAAAAGTAAAGTATTTTGAGATCATAACATTTATAACTCTGAGTACATTCTAAAGCAGTTTCGTAGAGAATATAGATTTAAGCCACTCCACTCTATAATTTATGCTTATTGTGACAATGCGCAGAAACGTGTTGAACTAAATAAAAAATCGATCAATTGCGAATTGGGCTTGTCCACCGTTATAGAACTACAACTTATAAAAGTTTACTAAATTGAAACTTAAGTTGTATGTGATGAATTACATTTTATAATTTTATGTATTTCGGATTTTTTTTTTATTGTACGGCAAGTTTTTACTTCTTGCCTAATTTCACACAAACGCTAAACTTAAGTTCTTGGGTGTATACAATAATTTTGTATGAAATGAAGTCAAAATATAAGTTTGTAATGTTTTTCTCCATGAAATATTTATTTTTAACTTTTAGGATTTTTCCCTTTATTTTTATTGCAAGTTCTCAATTCGTCGAGAATTTCGTAACAGTAGGTACATGGAAAGTACCTTAAAGGTTTTACGACGAATTTTATACAAAATGCAGCAAAAACGGTGCATAAATGCTACGAGCATTTACGGTATCCTATATGTTACCTTTTGATTGCGTCGACTTAGAAGCTTTTTTTTCTATTTTCCAAATAGGGACCGCCGACATGAATGTTTGATATTCATTTCAGCTTGATACCTCCACACGATCTCGGTATATGGTATCTCGGTGTATGGTCTGGGCGGACGGAGAGCCAGATCCTGTAAGAGTTCCGTTTTTTTCATTTGATACAAACGCAGTTGGAACTCTAAAAATAAACAATATTTTGAAAAGACAATATGCGGCGTTGAGTGTCAAGATATTATGTTCCCTAATTTTCCAGAGATTGTGTGTGGAATGGCAGAACTCAACTCTGTTCTTTCTCTTGTTACCAGAAGAGTTCTGCTTTTTTATAATAAATTACGGAACGGAATAAAACCTTCAACCGTCACATTTACCGTCAAACGCTATACCACCATCACGCCACAACGGCTATTATTCAATAATGCTACTTAACAAAATTATTTAAATCTTCATGAATACCGTAAACCGGAATAAAGAGTGAGCTTTTTCTATTTCCCTATTTTGTTCGACGTAAGCCACAATCCATCCGGGACTTTGAAACTGATATAGTATATATATATATATATATATATATATATATATATATATATATATATATATATATATATATATATATATATATATATATATATATATATATATATATATATATATATATATATATATATATATATATATATATATATAATAGAATGAGACTAATTTAATGTATAGTTGTCAAGGCGAAGTGGCACACCGTTTGGTTGTAAATATTAATTTCACTTGGGAGAAGGCATTATTTTAAATTTCCTCGCTCTGGTAATAAGACAAAGCTCGGCGTTGAGTTTCACACAATGTCTCCAAAATGGGGCTGACAATGGAGAATGAAATGTCTCATTAACTCTAGTATATGGAATATAGCTGCATTATTATACAGTACTAAAGGTACTGTATAATTTTATTTTTTCCACTTTTCGTAAAATTTCAAGATATTGTATTGGAGTGGGGGAAACCATTATTGCGGTTTGTCTCATTTGTTTAGACACAAATAATTTTCAATAATTTTCCCAAGTGGATATCGAACCAATCTCGACACTACAGCGAAGAAATGGAAATATAAATTTAAGTAAATATTTCATCTCCTCGAGTAGGGATCGAACTCACAAACAGTCGGTTTTACAGTCATACTTTATGCCCCTGCGCCACGACTGGCTTGGTAAGTAAACAAAAAGAAATATAATAGACCTAGCTTTGAACCTAAACCCCATTAGATAAGGAATGTCGAGACTATCTAAATATAAATCCTAAGTCCTTTTAGTCATTACGTCTAGCGCCAATAAATTTTATTGCGCGTTTTCAGTACATATAAACTATTTTAGGGCTGCAATAAATTTTCAGTGTTGCTTCTCAGTTTAGAATAACGATGGAACACCTATATACTGATATTGTTATAATATTAATATCAATTTTCAAATTCCTATTCATTAATGTCTGTCTGTCTGTCGAAACAAAATTTAGTCTGAAAATTATACATATTTTTATTGCTTAACCATTTTGAAACTATTATTGACGTAATAATGAAAGGCAAATATTCACAAACATAAAAAAAATATGAATACGTTTAAATGGCCACATCGTTCGCGTTTTAAGGCCGGTGAAATCATAATAATACAAATAGAATTACTTCCTCGAATGGGAATGGAACCCACAACCATTGA
>JAJHJA010001186.1:0-35347 GCA_021202915.1 Heliconius himera | reverse complement strand
TCTCAAATCGCTATCCATTTAGCTCTTAAAATACATGAAGTGGGGTATTACTTAATTATTAATATAGTAAAATTGTTAAAATAACCATTAACATATTTAAAAGTCAAACAAAAATTTTAGTTATTTTAGTCAAACAAAAATTATGGAGAATTGCGTGTTAAGTGGCAGAACTTAACGCCACGCTTTCAATACCAAAACGAATCGAACCACAACCTGTCCCGTTCACATTTTGTGTCCCTTCGCCACGACTGGTCCCAACTTATAATAATTCACTCTCTAAAGTTAATAAATACGACCTCAAGATCTGTGAATTTTCGCCAGTGTTAGATTATTATATATTATGATGTAAGTAAAATTATGTTCCTATAATACAAAAAAAAATCTACAACAAAATATATATATATTTAAATTCCTTACAGAACGGGCGAAGTATCGGATAATCTTAAAGGCATTGTCCTAGGGAACCCTATTATTTCACCAGCTCTAACTTTGACTAAGCTGGGTTTTTATTTGAAGAACTAGGTTACATAGACGGAAAAGGAAGGACTGTTATTGAAAACTTTTCAAGCTTGACAACCTCTCTAGTAGAAAAAGAAGATTTTATTGAATGCGTACAATCAGTTCAACTCTTTAAGACATTTTGTAAACAATGAAGCCGGCGCAGTGGCCCGTTAACTTGGATAATATTGTTGAAAAATTAACTAAAGACGTTAATAAAGGTACTAGTACAATTAATTAAATATTTTTTTTTTTTTCATTTATATTTGTGAATAAATGAATCGTGTTTTCTTTAAAAGTTTTATTTTCTGTAGTATTTGTTGTGGTAAAAAATTTATTACTTAAATATTCTTAATCTAATTTAGAATTTTAATTAATAGAATATTTTATTAAAATAATTCTTTTAAATCTTTAAATAAAAAAACTAAAAAAATGTCCGTTCTCCTTTTTTTCGCCGAATTCTGGAGGCATTGGGTGAAGAAATGAGAGAAATGGTAGAATGAAGAAATGAAAATATTTTCATTTCCTCGAGGGCAAATCGAACCCCCAACTGTCGCGTTTATAGTCACACGCTTGTGCCTATTTAATTTTATTCATATTGGAAAAAGAAACATTTTTACTTACTTAGTAAAAAAATTATATATTAAAAACGAAATTTTAAACATCAAAATTACTAGTTTTTTCTAGAGACGAAAAATATCTTCGAAATACAGTAAGATCTGATGCCAGTAATTTCATGAACACTGTGGTGGCGCCTGCTCTCGGTATTGGAGACGATGTCAGATTTGATTATCAACGCGAAAATGCTATACGAACGTTTATATCCTCCTACATGGTTTCAAATGTAAACAAAAGTATGTGAAAATATATTAATAAAATGAAACTTCTATTCAGTTAAATAGCATTAAAAAATCTTTGGTTTTACTAGCGGATGAAAACTTATATTTCTTGTATAATCTAATACTTTTTTTCTATAAATTTCACAAGAACGGTATTTTGTATATATGTTTCATATAAACAAAAATTAATAATAATATTTTAATGTTTTAAAGCTAGTGGACGGTACATAATGAATTTTTTATCATCTTTGTCCACAGTCGAGAATATACTTCGAAACACAAACCTTACTGTAAAATATTTATAACGGTAATCTAGATGCAGTCTCTAATACTCCTGGTAAGTATACCTACATAATTATACACCTATTCTTTAGCTAAGACACATCCGAGTCCCATTTTCCAAATTCTGGGGTCATTGCGTGTACAGAGCGCGGAAACGAAAATATTGAATATTTCATTTTCCCAGAGTGTGAATCGAACCCACAACCTGTCGCATAACTACTGCCACGACTGGCCTAAAAACACTCTTGCAAATGAAATTTGAATCTAGCTTAGGTAATTTTCGTTAGTAATTTTGAATTCTAGATGAAATTTTATCATAATATATTTTTATAATACATGACAGGTCAACTCGAGTGGATTAATAATTTGGAATGGTCCGGCCAGTCTCAGTTTTTAAACGCGCCGAGGGAAACCCTTGTTGTCAACAGTTTAGTCGAAGGTTACTTCAGGGAATCGGAAAAATTACGGTTTTATTACATAAACGCAGCAGGTCAATCGGTAAGATATATAAAAATATATATAAAGGTGTACACGCGATCAGCGGTTGTCTATAGATAGAGCCGATTTTCAGTGGTTCGGCAGATAATTGAGAATTCGTGATTTTTTTACAAAAAACCACAAATCTATTTGATATTTGTCGAACCACTAAAAATCGGATCCATAGACAATCGTTGATCCGTCGATCGCGTTACAGCCTGTATATCTATAGTAAATTTTTCAAGTTCATTTAAATATTTTGAGAGAATTAGCGATGGAAGTGGATGAGGTGAAGGAGATTGAACTCGTAAAGTTGCAAGCTTTGTTCTCTTTGACTACTACGCTAGGTATAATTTTTTTTTTAAACTTAGCGTAGTGCAAATAACAAATATCTAAAGTTTTGCGCTTCGTAAAGAGTACTTACTCCACTAACTATAAAATAGTTTTTTTAGGGTTCAGTTCTTCAAAAGGTAAAAACGAAACTATTATTTATATTATTATTATAGGATCACATTGTTGTCCGTCTGTCCGTCTGTCCGGCTGAAATTAATCAAATAGTTATTCTACAGTCTTTTGAAGCAAATAAAAAAAATAACCTTCTAAGTTAACGCAATCAAAGCATACGAGTATTTATGTATCGATTTTACTGCATTTTGTATATAATTCTATAGAGTACTTCCTGTGGACCTACAAATCATAAAATTGGTACGGTAACCTCGGTAGACGAATCCAACTCGCACTTAACTGGCTTTTATAAAATTAATGTATTGCAAATAATTAGTAGATATCTAAGTAAAATTAAAACATTAGTTAAGCAGTTATATGTAAAAGTATAGTATGTTTTATAAGTCTGAACTATCAACTCATTATTTTTTTATTTTTCAAGTATTATAAAAATATTTATACTATAAAAGTTGTGATTTACTGTAATATTATAATTAGTTACTTTCATAAATACATTATTATATTATTATATTACAGGCGCCTGTGGATAATTCCGTTGCAGTACAACGAGTGCTTAAACGCATAACTGCGTAGCATATACATAAATGTGGGTCGTAATAATATATATTTTTGTGAATAAATTAAATTACTTATTTTATTTTATTCTTCGGCTCTTGAGTGTTTTTTGGTTATTTATTAACATTTGAAAACAGTAAAAATTGTAACTGGAAATATTTTGACATTAAAAAATGAATATATATATGAAATGAAAATGTTTGGAGGCGAGTCCGGTCGTGGCGCAGCGGCACGAGGTGTGACTGCAAAACCAACTAGTTGTGGGTTCGATCCCCCACTCGAGGAAATTAAATATTTACTTAAAATTATATTTCCATTTCTTCGCTCTAGTGTCGAGGTTAAGCGCGGCGTTGAGTTCTGCAACTCAACACGACAATGCCTCCAGAATTAAGCAGAAAGTGGGGAACGGAGTGTCTTAACACTAGGTTCCCTCTGCCTACCCTACTGTGTGCGGGATATAGCGTGAAAGCTAATTAATTAAAATGTTTGGAAACGTGTTAACATTTTAACCTTATATTTTGGACGGTTTCCAAGAAGTTTAAATATTTTGTTTTGCTTAGTTTAGTGGTTCGTCACTAGTTAGGCACGATACGGCCCGAGGAGTCGTGGCCACCCTGAAGTCGCCCTGTAAATAGCTGACTTAATTTTTTGGTTTTTTTCTTATTTTTCATTATTTTCTTTCCGAGTAAACAACGCGCAAAAACTAAAACCCAGATCCAGAAAACCTAACTTCAGGGCAGGAACGACTCGTTGATCGTACTGTACTCTATTCTATTTTCCGCTCGTCTCAATTTGTCCGGCTAGATGACTGAAGAGTAAATATATTTAATATATAATTATAATAGAAATGAAATAAATGAGGCCGTCCGTGGCGCAAAGGGCACAAGGGTATGAATGTAACGCGACCGTTGTGGGTTTTGATCCCCACTCGAGAGAATGATTATTATTTATTAATATTTTAATTTCTTCACACTAACACCAAGGCGAGCCGGACGTTGAATTGTACCACTCAACACGCTATGTAGAAAATAAATTTCCTTCTTAAGTGTGGAATAACACTTTAAAAACGTTCAAAAATATTATATAATGTTATTAAAAAGAAAAAAAATATCAAAACAGTATTAAAAAACAATTGTGAATAATAAAATAGTATTTAAGTTTATTGAAAATTCTAATTGTGTAATAAATAAGAACAATTTTAAAATCGTTACAAAGGTTTTTGGTTTTTAGATGTTATGTATATTGATGATTTTGTACTAACTAGTTAAATGGTAATAAATAAATAAAAAAATAAACGCATTTTGACTTCTTATTTTCTATGCATATATGTAAAGTGTGTATTTTTTAAATTCAAATTTTAATTTAGCTTTAATAATGAATTACATGACGATAATTTTTGTATATCATTTATAAAAAAAATATTATTGTCACTGGCAGCACCGAATGTAGACATGAAATAAAAAATAGTAACTCTCAATCTGTCAACAATGTTTTGTGAATTGTGATTGATCGAAAAAAGAAAATATAATATTCTACTAAGTTATATAGACAAATAAGTATTAGTAAATCCTTAAGTAAATGACTACACAAAACGACGACTATACGAAACGACCATAATAAAAATGGCAGATATTTTGGACATATTAGATATTGAACAGCCTGGAGCTTCAGAGATAACCAGGGATAGTATAATACATGGTGATAAAATAAAAAAGAAATATGCTACTGCAAAAGCTGTCCGTCGTCCTGAAGGCATGCATCCGCGAGGTGTTTGCTCTATTATACAATGATAACAAGGACCTACCTCCATTGCTACCTACAGATACTGGTAAAATACTTTATTTACATCTGATCCTATGGATAATATGTACCAAAAGTCACATCAAATAAATCTTTTATTTGTTTACACTTCTTAGGTAAAGCCTATAAACAAACTAAGGCTAAACTTGGCATGAGAAAAGCAAGGAAATGGGTGTGGGCCCCGTTTACAAACCCTGCCCGCAAAGATAATGCTGTATTTCATCATTGGAAAAGAGCATCTGATGATGCAAAAGAATACCCATTTGCACAGTTCAATAAGGTAAATTATGTGTAAACATTGTTTTTCTGCATATAGTATAGAGAAACTATTGACTATTTCCAGAGATTTTCAAAGTAAAAACACTTCTTCCACGGAATAACATAAGTTGTGTGGTTAGCGACAGAAATTAATGCAAAGCTTTGTCTTGGCAAAGCATTAAATGAAATTAGCTCCTGAATTCAAATGGAAACCACAACCATCATCTTCACAATTGAATATTGCCCCCATTGCATGGCAATGACTCTAACCTAATTTTCATAAATATTAATAAAAACATTACCTATTTATTTTCACAGCAAGTATCAATCCCATCATATTCAGAATCAGAGTACAACCAGTTTTTAAAGTCCGAAGACTGGAGTCAAGCTGAAACTGATCATTTAATCGATTTGTGCCAGAGATTTGATCTTCGATTTATTGTAATACATGATAGATGGGACCGTGCAGCATTCCGAGACAGGAGTGTTGAGGACTTGAAAGAAAGATATTATAGTATTTGTGCTACTTTGAGTAAAGTAAGTAGTTTATAGAAGATAATCAATTTATTTCTATAAGGTACTTTGAAGATAGTATTAGTAGATTAGAATTCAATTCAAATTTAAAAGACCCTTAAACCAGAATTGGGTAAATTTTTATTTCAATTGACAACAAAATAATATCGACTCATTTTCTTTTTAAGTCACATTTTGTTAAGTCTTTTCTTGATATTGTTTCGTGTGTTGTATGAGAAAATAGTTGTTTGAAGGCTGTTTTAGTGCTTCTATAGTGTGTTATACTATTTTCTATTGTATTTTGCTTGTGCTGCTTTCAGTTGTACCTTATTCAAGTGCTGGCTTGTTTGTATAAAATTGATAACTCTTTTTTCATCTTGCCTGATTTGTTTTTAGTTTTTATAAGATTTGGACTTATTAATAGCCTAGACTTTTAATTTATTTATAATTACAAACATAATATCGAGGTGCATCTGTAAACGCGACGTTTGTGTGTTCGATTCCCACTCGGGGGTAATACTTCATATTTAGTATTTTTTATTTCCTTGCTTCCTCTGGTAACAAGACGAAATGTGCTGTTGAATTCAGCCACTCAACAAAATAAAGTAAGGTCACAATAATTCAGCAGTGTGTAGACAACGAAGTCTGCTATCACTAGGTTTCCCCTGCCTATCATGCCAAGTGCAGGAAGGAATACAGCATGAAGCTAAAAAAAGAAATATTATATATTTTTATGAACTATAATTTTT
The DNA here is from genome assembly GCA_021202915.1 of Heliconius himera. Classification (NCBI taxonomy): domain Eukaryota; kingdom Metazoa; phylum Arthropoda; class Insecta; order Lepidoptera; family Nymphalidae; genus Heliconius; species Heliconius himera. The sequence continues at coordinate 28,911 of JAJHJA010001186.1, read as the reverse complement.
ATAAAGTATATATATATAATGTTTGTTGTCTGTTTGATTATTGTTCTAGGTTAAAACTAATCCTTGGTCAAACTCGGTGACAATGGTCAATGGGGAGAAGAGAGTGTATCACTATGACGCCGAACATGAAAGGAAAAGGAAGGAACAACTTAAACGATTATTCGACAGGACACAAGAACAGGTAGATATATCTATAATTATTCAACTCATGTTGTGTACTGTAAATGCGATTGTTATGTTGGTTCGATTTCCGTTTGGGGGAATGATATTTGATTTGATTGAAAAAAGACATAATAATCCATAATCCTAATTTTTGTATGGTATATATTTTTATAGTATATTTCGTTTTTCTTTTTTCACCCTAATTCAAGGCAGCCATGACTTCGACTGTACTGTGTAACGATAAAATGTTAGTTATACATTAAATTATATAATATTATTATGCTGATATATATGAATTATTTACTTTTTATCTCCACAATAAGAAGACAAGGCGCGGCGTTGATTTTCCGCTGCTCAACAAACAATGTCTCGAAAATTAAGGGTCTTAACACTAAGGCTCGTTTTTATAAATCACTTTCAAGATCAATTTTAGACTTGAGAGCTGTTTATAAATCCGCGCTTAAGTTTTCTCCGTCTACCGTGCTGTATATGAGACACAGTGTGAATAAAAAAAAAGTATATAGTTTCTAATTAATTTTAACGAATAATTTACGTAGATCGATGAAGAACAAATGCTACTAGCCGAGTTAAAGAAAATAGAAGCTAGGAAAAGGGAACGAGAAAGAAAAACACAAGATTTACAAAAACTTATTTCTCGGGCGGACAGCGGCAATGGGGTTTCAAATTCCCAACAGAATGTCGTCAATGAAATTGTCTCTACACCGAGTGCAGCTTCAAATATAGCAAGACGACATGATAGGAAACTGCACAAGAAAAAGATTGCAACTCAACAAAGGCCCATTCGGACTGTTGAGACTGTTGTAAGTGTCATTGTATATTTTTATTATTAATCTGTTTGGTTTAATTCGAGGCCAATCGTGGCGCAGGAGCACAAAGTGTGACTGTAAAACTGACTGGTTGTGGGTTCGATCCCCACTCGAAGGGATGAAATATTTACTTAAATTTATATTTCCATTTCTTTCGCTCTCGTGGCGAGGACAAGCGCGGCGTTGAGTTCTGTCACTCAACACGCAATGCCTCCAGAATTCGGCAGAAAGTGGGGAACGGAGTGTCTTAACACTAGGTTCCCTCTGCCTACCCTGCAGTGTGCGGGATACAGCGTGAAGCTGATTTATTTTTTAATCTGATTTTGTTAAAAAATATTCTAGATGTATAATAAAATAGTAAATGATCACTGTCTGTTCATGGAAGACATGAGAGTAACGAGGCAAAGCGTGATGGATTTCGTTCTTGAACGTGCAATGTCGCCTGCGTGTTCAGCATACGAGAATTCTGGAGTGCACGGGGAACAAAGCGACTTTCACTAGGTTCCCTCTATTTACATTTCTATATGTGAAATTCAGCGTAAATAAAAAAAAGGAAATTGTTTTTAAAATAACAGAATAATTCTATGTATATATTATCAACAGACAGTAGAGTGGTCCGGCATAAAGTTCCCCGAAGCGCGAGGGACGGGAGTGTGGCTGAGGTCGCAACGCATGAAGCTGCCTCCCGGTGTGGGACAACGGAAAACTAAAGCTATCGAACAGGAATTGCGTATTATGAATATTGGTAAATATGTTTTTATATAATTAAATTTAATTGCTATATTATACAATTGTTCAAAAATATTTAGTTTCTTTTTTTATATATTTTTTACATTTTTAAAGTGTTAATCCACACTAAGAAAGAAAAATACTTTTTTAAAAATGTGTTGCCTGCTACATTGATTTTTTTATAAGTTTTTAAAAAAAATATTTTGTTTTTTATTTATTTATTTTTTTTTTACTTAAGCTAATTTAAATTTTATTTAAGCCTAACACTGTATCCGGCACATAGCATGGTAGAGGAAACCTGGATACCTAGTGTTAAGACACTCTATTCCACACTTTCCGCCAAATTCTGGCAATTCTCATTTAGTAGCAGAACTCAACACTGCGCTTGGCCTCGTTATTAGAGCAAATAAAAAATATAAAATCTATCACTCCTCTGAGTGGGTATGGAACCCACAACAGTCGCGTTTACAGTCGTACGCCTGTGCCCTGGCGCCACGACGTCTATATTATATTATTTATTCTATTTTAACAGATATAACACCAACACCAACTGAGGCCATTTGCAAGCACTTTAATGAATTACGGTCAGATCTGGCGTTGGCTTTAGATCTTAAGAATGCTTTAGCATCATACGAATTTGAACTTCAAGCCTTAAGACATCAATATGAGGCGCTTAACCCTGGAAAGGTATACTAAATGATTAACTTTTAATATTTATATTAAATTTAACAGATTTGTTACTACTTTCTAACAGATCAGATTTGAAAAACATTATATGAATAGAAATGTTAAAAACATTACGGTCGGTGAATCGTGGCCGAGCTGACGTTAGATTTTTTAAAATTTTTGCACATTTTTCACGCGGGAATCATCATTTCATTTAAAATAATCTTTTTTTTTTGTTTCAGACCCTACATATTCCTCCATCTTTATGTAATACTACTTCTGATATTGAAGCAAAGCCTATTGGAGAGATCATTGATGTAGTTGGTTCTCCAAGTGCACTCAATACAACAATATAATATATATAATTTTTTAATAAACATTGTAGTACAAGGTTAACTAATAAATATGTATTGTGAATAAATCAATATAAATTGTTTTATTTTAATTATTTTTTCTTTAGGAGAATGTGGGTATGGTGAAGAGCAATATTACTAAATATTAAATTATCTCTGCTGACTTTGAATTATTTTTTCCTAACTACCACATCTGCCAATCTGATCAGCCTGACTAATACTCTAAGAAGAGTATTCAATATATTCAAACCATATGAATATCAGCACTTTTTTGGAACCCACCAGATGAGTCACTAGTGAATGTGCATTTATGTCAAAAATGTACTTTTTCAGCTTTTTTCTTTAAATCTATATGTATTCTCCATACATGTGACATAGACAGAGTTATTATGGTTCAAATGACACTATGGTTAATTCATTAGGGTTGGATAATTTTTGTTCTTTCTCAATGAGGGTCAAACCCATAAATAACAAAATAATTTGTACATCTTTTATATAACTCAACTCTGCACTTTATCTTGACACTAGAGCAAAGAAATGGAAATATAAATTGAAATAAATATTTCATCTCCTCGAGTGAGGATCAAACCTACAAAAAGGCAGTTTTACAGTCACACTGTGCCTCTGTGCCACAACTGGCCTCTAATAATAAAAAAAGTAAATACAATTAAAAAAATATTTATTACTATAGTATAAAATAAGGATACAATAAAATTATAAATAACTACTTTATATAGCCCCTTTTGGCGCTCCATAAGCATCTGGCATCCTTTCAATAGTATATTTGTGTTCGGCTACATACATAATTGGCACACCCGGAATTTTCCTTATCCTCCTTTTCAAATCTCTATCGTTAGTAGCAACTATGTAACATTTGTGTTGTGTCACTCTTTGTACAATACAATCATCAGCATATGTTCCTTTATGTAAACAAGCAAGCCTTTCAACCCTGGGATCCTTTATTATTCTCAAAGCTACTCTGTATTTTCTTCCAAGTTTCTCTAATTCACCTAAAACACAATCTGTTACATATGGTATACATTTAGCATACAAACAGTCCATCATATTTTGCACTATATCTAATTTGTTCTTAATTGAGAAATTAATAAAATTCGTATCTATTAATATGTGATATGGAGGTCCTAGTTGAGTGTTGTATTGGAAGAATAGAGCAGAACTAGCTTGTGGAACTTCTCTGATTTTAACCTCATGCGGATCAATTTTCTTCTTCTTTAACGGCTCTGATCGTAATTTAGCTTTTATTCTATTGTCATTTGGATTTATTACTTTCTTCATTTGCGCAAATCTCTTTTCTACTATTTTTCTCGTTTTACGTTGTTTACCCTGTAACATACAATATAATTTGTTATAAATCTTAAACATACATGCCACTTTATGGTCAAAATGTAAGAATTAAAAATATATATGTTACCATGATGCAAGTTTATGTTTTCACTTTAACAACTAATACGTATATGAATATACAAACGAAATTTAATACTTAAACTGCTTTTAAATAAAACTTTAATTAATATTTTTTATTATAAATTATAGCATTTACACACGTGAGTCTGTTACATACAATTACTGTCACTGTCAATGTCAAAAATAGTGATGTTGAATAACAATATATACGATATTGATGTATCGAACGTATTGATGTATCGAACTCACTCGATGATTACAGCACGAGCACGATATATGGCATCGAAGCTTTGTATAAGTTTTGATATATTCTACGGATCGATATAACATCAAGTAAGTTTTAAAATATATCACCTTATCAATCACTATAGTTTATATTTTTATCAGCTTCACGCTGTATCAAGCTCACAGCAGTGTAGGCAGAGGGAACGTAGTTTTAAGACATTCCGTTCCCCACTTTCTGCCGGATTCTGGAGTGGTAGAACTAACGCCGCACTTTGCCTCGACACCAGAGCGAAGAAATGGGAATAAAAACTTAAATAAATATTTCATCTCATCGAGTGGGGGATCGAACTCACAACCCGACGGTTTTACAGTCACATTTTGTGCCCCTTTAGTCGACACTACATTTTTTATGAAGTTGATTTTGCCAGGTCTATTTTTATTAGATAGGATAGGATATAATTGCAGCGTAGAGTTCCACTACTCAACACGAATTCCTCAAGAATTTAGCGGAAAGTGGGGAACGCATCAACAGACACTTGGTTTCCACGTTCCCGTCGCCAGCCAACCCTTCTATGAGCGAAATTCTACGTAAGTCTAAATAATAAAGAAATAATTTATTCTCTGGGTACCATATCTACCTCCCTTCTTACATTAATCTCGCCGTTTGTTGCGAGTTTGCCATCATGTTCAACCTACTCCAATCAGAATCCGTGCTGGTTCTGGTATTAAACTGTTATATTTTTCATTATTTATTAGAAAAGTATTGTATAAAAATAAACAATTCATCGAGTTCAAAATTATTAGAGTTAATTACCGAACATATAGCCAGCTTTTTGTCAACTGAAATAATAATTAACTGCGTAATATGTATAAAACAAAATATATTTATATTTTTGTATTTTATTTTATACACATAAATAAAAAATAGAATAATTGTAAAAATACTTTGGGATGATTCGCACCTAAGTTGCTGTTAGGCTTAATGGTAATAATTATAGTTACTTTTATTTCGAAATTTTTCGTAGGTCGTGCGGCATTATAATGAAAATAACAGGGACGGCGCTCTTGCGACCGCAAGTTGGCCGTTTATATACTTCGACAGTTGCAAGTTTACCCCATAACTCTTCGTTTACTGTAGCAGAACACTCCCGAAATGTGGAAAATATTTTGCGTGAGTCTTTTAACTAAAAACTTTATATTATTTAAAATACATATTATCTAGATTTTTGCCTACATTTATTTTTATTCCAGGTGTCAGCTTTAGCTTGGATTTCATTGAAATCTTTTGCTGCAGCCCAAGAATATCTACCACCGAAACCAACAAATGGAAATGTCAAAAAACCAATTGTTGAACCAACTGTATGTAATATTTTTTTAATGATATGTACCTATAAGGTAAATATTTATTTTATTCTTTTTTCTTAGCTCCCAGCCAATTATGAATTTACGTATGATGTTCAAGATAATGCAGTTTCCTTAGATTTTGGCCATAATGAAAAGCGTAAGGACGACCGTGCTCAAGGCTCTTACCACGTACTTCTGCCTGATGGTAGAACACAACTTGTAGAATACGAAGCCGGTCCTGATGGTTATCGGCCACAAGTAAGTTGTATTTATTAATATTTAGATGCTAATAGTAGCTGTATTTCTATAATAACATCATCATGTTCTCCACTTTCTTAAGGAAAATAATATATCTATAAAATACTTAATTAGAAAACGTATAAAAATGTTGAGTGTAGGGGGATTTGGACTCGCGTCTCTTTGGAAATTGTCCAAATATGTATTTCGGTACTCAAAACACATGCAGGCAGAAAGTGGAGAATTCTCTCTGCCTACGACGTACTGTCTCTAATGTGCAGAAGTTTAAGAGTTTCTTAATGCCAAGTACCTTTGCCAGCGCCAGTACCGAAAAAAAACCTATATTGACATAATACTATTTTATTTTTTAAAGATAATGTACATGGGCACGGCGACGTACCCATCGCAGACCGGCGGCGGCGACAAGTTTGAAGGTTACCATTACAATGCAGCGTCTAATCGACAAAGTGTGCGGCAAACCGCGCCTCGAGGCGGCCGGCAACCAGGCACTGCTCCCCCACCTGCGCCTGCGCCACCCCTATTATATGCAACTGGCAACACTACTCAATAATAAATTAAATTACTCAATAAAACCGTTATAATATATGTATATTTCCGCTTATAGTACATCGCTAACTTACATCATGTGAAATAATAGAAACGTATAAAATTTTATTACGAATATATGTTACATACCTACTAACGAATCAAATATTTTTTTTTTATTTTTTATAATTATTACATTTTATTATTATCAAAGTTTACCGACTTTTTTTTTGATTTAAAAAAGAAATTCTTATAAGATTTTATATTCATAATTAATAGCAAAATAATATAAAAAGAAAATATAGAATATGTAAGTTTTTTAAAAAAATGTAAATGTTTTAAATTATGCTTGTTTATTTTTTTAACATAGATAATTTTGAACTATAATATAACGTTGGTTCAAAAGTAGAACTTGATACATTCTCTTATTTTAGAAAAGTACGTTTTGGCAATTTAGTTCTGACATAAAATTAAAACAACAATGATAAATATAATTTATTTAAAACCAAAAATCGACGGAAAATGGGGAACGAGATGTCTAAACACTAGGTTCTCTCTGCTTACCCTGCTGTGTGCGGATACTATGTGAAGATTTTTCGTACCTACCTTCAATAAAGTAATAATAAAATGAAATTGTGTTATATTTTATGGTCGACATATAACCAAAATTACATCAATCTTATCATTGACTTGGTTCTCTTCATTTTAAAAAACATAATATAAAAAATAATATAAAAAATAATGACAACAAGACACTATACAATAGGAAAGAAAAACAAAATTTAAAAAAATCGGTGAATTTATTTCGCATTCTTTATACAACAGATAATAAATAATTACAATATATACACAATATCATCTACATTTGGTTTCATTAATTATAAGTTATTATAATTAACGATGAAACCAGTCTGCGCAGGGGCACAAGCGTGTGGGTGTAAACGCGTAAGATTGTAGGTTCGATTCCCACTCGAGGAAATGAAACATTTAATATTTACATTCGGCGGATAGTGGGTAACGGAAGTGTCTTAATGATAACAGAGTATCTTGATACTAGGTTCCCAGGTTCCCTCTGCCCACTCTACTATGTGCTGCTATAATGATAATGATTCTTTGGTTTTAATTAAATGTAGACGAAGTTGTGTTTACTAAGTGTGTATGATATCTATATTTTGGTCCGGCCAGTGCACGCGGCGATGCGTGGAGCTGGTCTCGAAGCCTATATTGTCAAAAGAGTGATAATCCTTCTGCATACTCATTTCGGCCAAATTTCTATACCTGCAAGAAAAATTTAAAACTTTAATTTTAACTGCAGGCTTTTCTCTCACTATCGCAGGGTAGTCAGAGGGAACTTCCAAACTACTTAAGATATTTCGTTATCTACTTTTAACTCTATTTTCGAGCCATTGCGTAATGAGTGAAAGAAGTTAATCCTGCGCTTTGCCTACCAGAAGGGGTAATTAAATAAAATCATTACTCCAAACGGGGATCGAATCTACATCCCCCTCCTACTCTACGACCCCTAGCGTTAAGAATCAGACATCGTCCTCCTGCGTCACGATGACCTAGACATATGAATAATATAGTAGTAGTTAATATATTTTATTATTTACCTCTTTACCAATACACAGCACCCTAACAATAGGAGCACTTGCACTGCTAGCCACGCGAGTACCAGCGCCACCAGCAGCAGCTCATGTACGCAAACCAAAGGCGTGTCACTAACATGGATATCTTCAGCTATAAGCAGAATATAAATAAAAAAATAAAAAAATACATATAATATATGTGGTGGTGATATTGTAGAAATAATTATAAAAAAAATCTCTTTGTTATAATTATTTCTACAATATCACCACCACATATATAAGTACATATGTTGTGGTGATCTTGTAGAAATAACTATTTCATGAAATGTCCAATTATTTATTAGTCAGACCAAACATGATTTGATATATATCTACTGTATATCCATAAGTGTATGAGACTAATGCTTATCGATGATTTCGTGAAATCATTGTGTTTTCTGTATAAGAATAACAAAGACATATTTTCACAAATTGATTGAATAGTAGCGTTTTTTCACTTTAAAAAGAAGGAAAACGTTATATTCTTACGTAGTGCAGAGCGATGATCAGCTCGTACTAGAGTGTCAGAGGATAGAATATCTCGCGAGCCGACCACCATTTCAAGTTCCAGCGGAACTTGACCGGTGCCTCCCGCGCATTCTGCCCTTCCACCCTGAGCTACTACCTGTGGAGCCCACGACACCTATAACATTAAATGTGTTTTTATAGCTTCACGTCTCATCCCGCAGCAAGTCAGGTGTCAATGAATGTTGAGTGACAGAACTCAACGCCACACGTTGTCTCACTACTGTTCTTCCTAGTTGGAATCGAACCCACACTATAATTGCTATTACAGTCAGACGTTCCATTGTACCGGTAATATAATTAAATTAAGATTTAATTTTCAATTTTTTTAGCTTCATGCTAATACCCTATAGCAGAGTAGGCATAGGGTATCTGGGAACCTAGTGGTAAGTGACTGCATCCCCCCATTAATTTTCGATGCATTGCGTATTGTGTGGTATCGAACCTATGCGTATCGAACTTAACGCCGCGCTTTGCCTCGTCACCAAAGGAAATGAAAATATTCTATATTTCAATCCTCCACAAATGGAACTCACAACCATCGCGTTTACCGTCGCACCTTTGTGCCCCTAAACCACTACGGCGTCGTAATTATAAAATAAAATAAAATATTTCGCGAACCTCCTTTTTAACATTCGCTGCAAATTCTGAATCGGTCGCCTGGTATGTGTCATTAGCATCTCTTATGTTTCTCAATTGGTCCATTCTCCTACAATTCAACTGAAACAAATGAATAAAAGAACATCAGAAGTTCAAAAAGTAATTATAAAAAAAATATATATTAGCTAATATTTCTTGTGTTGAACTAGTCTGATCTGAGGCTGTCATGGCGTGTGATGGCAAGAGGCACAAGCGTGTGACTGTAATGCGAAGGCTTGACTATCACACTGGAGGAATGAATTTTTATTTATTAATATTTTCAGTTCTTTCCTCTCGTATCAAGACAAAAGTGCGGTGTTGAGTACCGCCACTTAGTGCAACACGTCTGAACTGGGCGTTACACGGGAAACAGAGTGCCTTAACACTAGGTTCCCTCTGCCTACCCTGCTGTGTGCGGGATAAAGCTTGAAGCTGATGATTTATTTAAAATTTAAAAAAAATTGTCAGTTATACTCACCGGCGGACATTTGTTTTCACAAAACCTAACCATTATCGCGAATCGCACAATTTGGGACATCGGGAAACGGAACGCCCTGAAGCGGGACGACAGCCTTTGCGTTCCTCCAAAGCGCGATCTAGTAAATGATGGAAAATCGACCTGGAAATAAAATAAATTTAGTATGGCAAACTTTTCTAATAATTTGTGTTTCATCACAAATGAAATCATTTATTTTTAACATTTTAAAAGTGTTATTCCACACTTAGGAAAGAAAAATAGATAATTATTTAGAAAATATATATATAATTCTTAGTAATTATCTTATTCTTAATATTCTTTGGGTAGCGAAAATTTCTAAAAATTTCAACGTAGCTTGATGAGAACGTATGGCTTAGTGGTCAGAGCGAATGGTCGGTTTCCAGGAGGCGCGGGTTCGAGTCCCGCTACGTTCAAATTTTTATATATTTTCTAAGTAATATATTTTCTAAGTAAGTATTGAAATATAAATATTTATTAATTTGTTTCGTCGTAGACATCGTTGTGGCGCAGTGGCCCAGCGTGCGACTTTAGCCGCGACTGTTTTGGGTTCGATTCCCATACAGGGGAATTGTTTATTATTTCCTCACTCTGGTGAAATAAATAATATAATTCATCTGTAAAATGATGAAAGCGCAATTGAATAAAATATTTCGTCTGTGACATGTAAATTACAAGAAATTTTTATACTTGTTATTTATTTAAGCTTTAGCATACATACCCCGCATACAGCAGGGTAGGCAGAGAGAATATAGTGTGTAAGACACTTTGTTCCCCATTTTCGCCCCATTGTTGAGGTCGAGGAAATGAAAATGATTAATTTACCTAGTGGGTATTGAATTCAAAATCATTATTATTAGTTTTTATAATAGTAAAAAATACTATAGAATATTATGCATGTTTTTATACCTGGCCCGTAGGACAACCTCTGCTGTCCAACAGCAAAATGGAACTGTCTCCAAGCCTTGAAGATGCTACCAAATGATACGCTTCAATTTCAGATTCATCTGTAAATATAATTATATTGTTTTATATATGCATTTAAATGAAACTCTTAAATCGAATTAAACGTATTTTTATTAACTTAACGCTGTGTATCCCACTACACTTAGCGGTGTAGGCAGAGGGAACCTGGGAAACTAGTTTTAACACACTATCTTCACAATAAACTACTTCCGTTCCTCACTTGCTGTCGAATTCTGGTGTCATTTCATGTTGAGTGGCAGAATTCAACGCCGCGCTTTGCCTCGTTACCAGAGCGAGGAAATAAAAATATTAAATATTTCAATTCCTTTACAGTGGCACGCGTTTGCTCCTGAGCAACGACTGGCCTAATAGTGTATATTTAATATAAAAATTTTTTGGAAACCCAATGTTCCGACCCCCGACCACGAACTGCTGTTAAGTATCTTCGTTTTAACTAAAAACAAATTTAATACCTACCTGTAGTTTCAATTCTAAGTTCAAGGAGCTCCCCCAAAGAGACGGCATCTGATCCCAACTCTTCATTTGCTCGGACCACGTACATAGTGAGCGGTGTTGTACCACTGCCAAATATAGCGCTGGGCCCGTGTTCCTCTCTCTGCGCTTGAGATTCACTTACCAAAGATGGTCGTCTTTGAGAAAAATATTATTATATAAGTTCTAAATATTATTTATTCAAATAGACTTTTGCGCGCACTTTTGAACCATGGAATAAATATAATTTTTCCACAATCGAGAAACTCCCTTATGTATATATTGCTTAATTTTAAAGAAAACAAAGGATTATAAAAAATATCTAAAAATAAAAAAAAAGAATGATTAAAAATAATGTAAAAACGTGGGGTACAGAATGTCAATAGATCACTTTTTAAGTGATATAAAAAAGGTACAAAAAGTGGGGGGTGCCCCCCACTTTTTATACGGATGGAGCGTCTTAACACTAGGTTCCCTCTGTCTATCCTGCTATATCCGGGATACGCCGTAAGACAAAAAAGATGATATCATACATAGTGTCCTGTACAGCAACAGTTGCGTCAACTTTAGTATAACCTCTCGCGCCGGCCCCGGGGGAGCAGCCCACGCGCACCCAGCGGTCACCCGCCGTCTGAATTATTGGATTGTTCTGAATCATCAGCATCACGTATGCCATTGTCCTGTTTAAGTAAGAAATATTTTTTTATTAAACCTTTTTCTCTAGTTTCTATTTATTTAATTTGTTTAGATGTGAAAATAATAAAGCATAACCTTGGGTTACAGTGTAAACCTTCTAACACTAAATCATAATATATATTAAGTAAATTCTCAGGAGATACGTTTAATTGTGAAAATTGATAGTATTCTCAACTAGATAAAATAGAAGTAGATTTTATTTCTTTAACACTTTGGAATGGCATAAACATGTAAATAACAAAAAAATAAAATACAGATTTAGCAGTTTTACAAAGTTTACTCTATGAAGACGATAAGCAAAGTCATGGGTTTCGTCTCTCAATAGGTACCTATGCACAACGGACACTCTGTTCTGGACAATATGCTCTCACTGCACTACAGCGTGATACAAAATAAATAAAAATCACCTATTCACGACTCCATTAGGTCCCTTGGAGATAGCGTAAGCGAAGTTAACATCACAATCACCCAGTAGAGGCAGAGCAAGACGAACGGGCGAAGTCGGGGTCAGAGCTCGGGCGCTACAACGATCACCACGTCCTGGGACATACACCCGTCCCCGGAATATTCCACGTGGTTTGTATGTTACTACTAAATGGGAACCTTCACATTCTACACTGACTGAAAAAAAGTATTATTATTAGACCTATCTAATATCAATCTAAGGGAATCTGGTGTCATGATTTCTTCGTTCTGCTCTTTAACATAGAAGACAAAGACTCTTGCCTGAGCTAAGAAATGCACATAATTAGATATATTTTAAGTAATAAAAAGCATATTTTCACGCTGTGCACGGCACACAGCAGGGTAGGCAGAGGAAACCTGGGAACCTAGTATAAACTCCGTTTCTATATTAAGACGTTTCTAAGGCATTCCGTGTTGACTGGTGGAACTCGATACCACGTTTTGCCTCGTTACTAGAGCGTGGAAATTAAAATATTAAGTATTTCATTTCCTCGAGAGAGAATCGAACTCTAGACCTGTCGCGTTTACAGACGGATTATTTTTGTGCCTCTGCGCCACGACTGGACTAAAAAAAATACTTAATTAATTCAAACTTTTTAAAATCTAAATATATCGTTTTCCTTATGTGACGAAATTGCTTATACTTAATAGAAGTTTTTTTTAAGTGTTACTATATATAATCAGGTTTTATAAATAACAACAAAAACTTTGTAAAGATTTAAATTTTTTGGCAAGCGGGATTTCCAAGTATTTTGGTTTGTTTAAATGCTAAAAAGCAACTTCGTTCTTTTTCCTGTGTAGGCAGAAGAAACCTAGTGTTAAACACTTTCTGTCCAATTTGGATGAACAATGAGCGGAACTCAACGCCGCGGTTTTCTTACCATGACCTGAGATAAAGAAAATATTATCTATGAGGCTAGTGGCAAAGGCGCAGAGGAGCAGAGGTACAAGCGTGGAACTGTAAACACGGTGGGTTGTGGGTTCAATTTCCATTGTCTTTTTGTATGAAATTTTAAAAAACTTACTATTAAGACAGACAACTCGGCGATAGTAAGTAGCTCTGGACACGCGTCGTAGCAGCCAAGAGCCAGTGGTGACGAGGTCCTCGCTGTGGAGATCACAGATCCCGCGCGCCCGGCCAACTGACCAAGTGAACCCGCGGCATACGAACCTTGTCTCGGTTTCGCATGCCGATTTGCACTATTTAAAATTATATAACATTATGTTTATGCAGCAGGGTAGGTAGAGGGAACCTAGTGTTAATACACTCCTGAAAATGGGGAACTTTCCGCCAAATTTATAAAACAATAGCTTCGGCATTCTTTAAACCTATTTGGATGTAAAATTGATCGAAATATTTTTTGTTACATTATTTAAAGCACATATACTGACGTCATAGTGAGCAATTCAATAAACGTAAAATAATATATAAAATAAAAACCTTTATTATAGAAGATCTTTAAATATTATAATCTATGCACTTTTAATATTCAAACGAAATGTTCTAAGAATATGGAACGTTTAGAATACGAAATTAGGATACCTATAGTCTATTATTTATTAAAGGAAATATCAAAAATATTAAATAACAGATGTGTTGCAATTTACTATATAAGCTATTATAAGAATAGTATGGTCAGCAAGTCGTGGCCAAGTTAGATTTTATGAACCTTTGCGCGTTGTTCACTTGGTAAGAAAAATCGTGCAATTAAATCTGCCCAACTATTTACAGGTAAATTCGTTAAGCTCGGTAAGTTTCGAACGAATCGAATCAAATTCGATTCTCATTTAAGGGAATAGAGTACAAGTACAAGACAGCAGTGTTGAGTTCCGCAATTCAAGCAAGCAATGTCTCAAAAATATAGCTGCAAAAAGATTCCGGCGAATTGACAACCTCCTTTTTCTTAAAGGCGGTTACAAATTTGATTAGATATGCAAATATTTATATTACAATAATATTTGTATATAGTGTCGCAATTTCTAATAAAATGTACCATAGGTCATTTAAATGTTTATAACCTTTATAAGTTATAACTCTGGAAGAATATTAATGTTAAGTTAAACATCCCGTTCCGCACTTTCTGCCCAGCATTTTACACATTGCGTGTTAAGTAGCGGAACTCAACGCCGCGCTTCGTCTACCAAAGCTAAAAAATAAATATAATCTTTCCCCGAGGAGGATTTGGACGGAGTCAGAAGCTGCCGACATGCCTATATGTGCATGTGATTTAAAAAATCTTAAATTATCTTAAATATATATATTTTTTGGTCACCTCGTCCTTAGTATAATTATTAACTGTCAAATCCACGTGCTTTATCGTCTGATTGTAATATTCTTCATATGAACAGCGGTCAATTTTTTTAGGATCTGAAAACACGGTATTATTTTTTTTTAGAAAATAATTTCTGGAATTCTATATTACAATAAGTATACCTAAAAACTGCTGGTGCAAAATATTATATTTTTTTTTATATGCAAAAAAGTTAGTTTATCGATACGCTTTATAAGGTACATCACGTCAGTCGTTCCGATGTAACAAAAGTCAAAGTCACCATGGGCACTTAGAATGTGTCAGGGCATAAACAGCCGCATAAATATATGAACATTAATATTAATAAATACCAAATTATTTTTTTAATCAGCTTTATGCTGTATCCCTCATGTAGCAGGGTAGGCAGAGGGAACCTAGTATTGAGGCACTCTGCTCTCTATTTTCCGCCGTATTCTAGAGGCATTGCGTGTTGAGAAATATATAGAAGAATTTATATTATTAAAAAAATTGTTTTGCTCGAGTGAGAATTGAACCCACAACCTATCGTTTTGTGTGCAAATTGACACACGCTTATGTCACCAACTGGCCTCAATCCTAATTAAACATTTGTATTCAATTATATATTAAAGTAATAAGGTAAACGAATGGACATGGTGTCATGTGGAAAAAACATTGTAAAAATAACTAAATAACTACCTCATTGAGGCCGATCGTGGCACACAGGCACAAAGTGTGACTGTAAAATCGACTGGTTGTGGGTTCGATCCCCACTCGAGGAAGTGAAATATTTATTTACATTTATATTTTCATTTCTTCGTTCTGGTGTCGAGGCAAAGCGCGGCGTTGAGTTCTGCCACTCAAAACGCAATGCTGGAGGCATTCGGCAGAAAGTGGGGAACGGAGTGTTTTAACACTAGGTTCCCTTTACCTACCTTGCTGTGTGCGGGATACAGCGTGAAGCTGATTTGATTTGATTTAACTTAATTACCTCATAACTCTCTCACTCATACTTACAGTCATGCCCGCATTGGTTCTCTATATATATAGTGTAATAGTTCGACACTCTGTACGATTCGGGTTCTGTGAACTTATTTTCTCCATTTAGTACACAGTTTCCTCTCGCTTTTTTTGCCAAAGCAAATGTTTCTGATGCACTGTTTGGGTCAGTCCATTGCCCTGACCTTTAAATATATATATTCAAACGTGAGGTTGTATGTTACAAAATTTAAATATTAATAAGCGAAAGTGAAAAACAAACAAGTATTAGGGTAAGCACAGGTATTTTAGTGTTAAGACATGCTGCGCTCGATGCCGCACTATGTCGTATTAACAGAGACAAGAAATGGAAATAATTTATTCTCTCTAGCAATCGAACCCACAACCGTCGCGTGTTGAGTCATTGCGTCAACGCTGTGCCACTACACCACGACATACTGTAGAGTTTATGTTTAATCAGCTTTACGCTGTATCCCGCATATAGCAGGGTAAGCAGAGGGAACCTAGTGTTAAGGCACTCCGTTCGCCACTATCCGCCGAATTCTGGAGACCTTGCCTGTTGAGTGGCAGTACTCAACGTCGGAATTTTGGCTTGGAACCAGAGCCAAAAAATGAAAATATTAATAAATAATAATTTATTCTTCCGAGTAGGGATTGAATCTACAACTCACAGTCACAGTCTTGTGCCTCTGCGCCACGACGGCCTTAAAATTTACGTTTATTTTACGTTTTTTCAGGTTTGTATGACACAAAACCACTGATAAGTTTCGTCATCTAAATTTCAATTACCTTGAAAAAGGGTACAAACTAGTGAATAATTGATGTGTGTTGTACAAAGGTAAAAATTTGAACGTAACGGGATTTGAACCCGCTCCACTTGGAAACCGTCCACACACTCTGGCCATCCATAATTTTTTTTTGTAGTTTACACAAAAAAAAATAGAGTTTCGCTCACTCCTCAAAAGGTACATTCACTTATATTAAATAGAGTTCGTTCGACGAAGTCGTAATTTCGAAGGATTTTTGCAATTAAGTAACTTTTTTCATATAATATGGTCGATTTGCTTTCGATAAACAATTTAATCGTTATCTTTATACATAAATATTTAAATTTATAGCTTTTGGCATTTATCGTGCAATCATTAACCGACTTCAAAAAGGAGGAGGTTCTCAATTCGGTTGGTATATATTTTTTTAAATTATAGATAGCAATTTAGATAATAATCAGTGATTCTTTAATGCAAAATGCAGGACTAATGAAATATTTATAGCTAAAATAAACGTGAACAATGAATCGTAAAATTATAAGAAAATATATAAAATAATATTTACCGAAGGCGCAGTGGCACAAAATGTGACTGTAAAACCGACTGGTTGTGGATATGGATGAAATATTTATTTAAATGTATATTTCCATTTCTTCGTTCTGGAGTCGAGGCAAAGCGCGGCGTTGAGAGTTCTTCCACTCAACACGCAATGCCTCCAGAATTCGGCAGAAAGTGAGGAACGGAGTGTCTTAACACTGGGTTCCCTCTGCCTACCTTGCTTTGTGCGAGATATAGCGTGAAGCTGATTTTTTATATTTACCGATATAGTTTCTCATTGGTAGAGAAAATAGCGTTGTAGCACTCTTCGATGGTTGTATTTACTATGACTTTTATATTAGTACCCTCAGAATTGAGGTAATATCCGGGTGTGCTTTCTAAGGACCACCAGCGCTTACTGCAAGTATCTGGCACTGAAATAAATTTTAAAATATACAAAAAACATATAAAAATCTGAACAAAGTATAAGCTACGTGAGGTTGAGCTCAGTCATGGCCCAGGGGTACAGGGGTCTGAATGTAAACGCGAGTGGTTGTGGGTTCGGTCGCCACTTGAGGAAATAAAATATTTATTTATTTTCATTTCTTCGCTCTGGTATCGAGGCAAAGCACAGCGTTGAGGCCCACCACTCAACACGCAATGCCTCGAAAATTTCAACGGAAAGTAACCACACTATACTTACGTTTCAAACAAATTTTGTTGAAAAAAACGGCATCGTTGTCAGAGTAGAACTTGGTTGTTTCACCACCGGCGATGCCTTGGCAGGTTCCTTTGCCGTACGACACTATGACAGCAGCACAGTCTTCAAGTTCGCGACATCTGGCCAAGCAGGCACCAGTTAAGGACTCCTCGCCCCCACTGGCAGAATACATGAAAACCGGTGTGGCATCCTGTGGGACCATCCCCGACCACCGAGTGAAGGTCTCTGGTTGGGTTGCCGGGCATTTCGACTGTACACCTAAATTGCAATAAATAAAATTTTAAGAATAAATAAAATGTAGGCTGTCGTAACGCCGTACAAGCGCGTACAGTACGCGGAATAAAAGAAGGTCTCGACACAGTAGATACACAGTAGAGTCTCAAAGGTATATACGAGTATGTCTAAAACATAGTAAAACACATTTTTTTATATATATATTTTTATTTAATATTATACCACCTTTGATAGAGACACAGCAATTGTAACGATCAATATTTTTTTCGATGCCATTTTAATACTAACATTTCTTTTTATCTTCAAAATAATTTCAGATGGCGATTGCCTGTTCATGAGTCTTGATTTGTTTTCCAGCAAGCATTATTTTTAAGTCTGAAAACAAAATCAAGTCGCTGGGGGCCAGATCTGATAATTGAGTAATTCGAAGCCTAATTCGTGCAATTTTGCCATAGCTTGAATTTTTTTGAATTGATTTGTGGCAAAATACGTTGTGTTGATGAATCAGAACCATTTTTTTTTAATGAGGCCATTTCTTCGTGATTTAGTCCTTCAATTGATGCAATAACTAAATATATATCGTCTACATCTGGTCTTTTTTAAGGTAATCAATGAATATAATACCCTGCGCATCTCAGAAAACAAAGGCCATAACCTTGCCAGCCGACTGCTGCGTTTTGCACGCTTTAGGTACGATTCACCTCGTTCAGTCCACTCGGCTGACTGTCGACTGTCTTCTAGAGTGTAGTAATGAAGCCATGTTTCATTCGTTATTATGTATCGACGAAAAAACTCGGCGTCATTGCGGTTAATTATCGTCACACAGTGACTAGAATCATCGACTTTCAACTTTCAACGATAAAACAATTATCATTGGATATGTTTAAGATCTCAGCTATCTCGATCAATATAATATTTCGATCGATATTTTTAATGTTTTCATCGATGACAGCCTCTTTGGAATGTCCACTGCGTTCGTCGACCTCGTTGCTTTGCAAACTACTTTTCTGGCACAAAGTCTGAATAATGTAACTAAAAAACAAATCTCAATTTGTTTTAAAAAAAAACAATGTTTATTGAACACATGGAATTATTTATTATTCATTTTGTTTAACAGTAACAAAAGTTAATTTACTTTCAATGCTATATCTCGCGAACCAAAGGAGAGCTGAAAAATTTTTACTCGTGTCCAGTTAAGGTTAGTACTAGCTGAAAATCATGTGGACTTGATCCTAGTTACGCCATCTGCATATCAGCCTTCAGAACACTTCAGCCCACTGTCTGTCCCGTTCGGGACATTTAATATTGGGCTAAAAATCAGGAAGTCCCACCAAAGTCAGGACCTGGCAACACTGATTAGGGAATGATTTTGAAAGAAGCTTTCAGTTGAATGACAGCTTTAAACGTGATCTTAGTTCAACAACAAAAAAGTTCAACTTACTAAATTATAAAATGAATCACTGTATGCTCTTTCCATTATCAATTCCGTCACATACGTAAATAAATATCAGATTAAAATATATTATTTACCTTCAAAGAATTATGATAATAAAAAACTTGATGAATTTAAAGTCCACTCACACACATTAACAATGATATTTATTAATTGTTTCGCATTTCATTTACAGTACGGTCAACAAGAAGTGGTCGCCCTGAAGTTAGGTTTTATGAACTTCTGCGTATTGTTCACTCGATAAGAAAATAATCAGAGATGTAAGACAATATCAAATCTGCGCAGCCATTTACAGCTAACTTCACGACTAGCTAACTTGTCAGCCACGACTCGTTGACCGTACTGTACACCGAGTTGTATAGATTAAAAGCGAAACCAGTTTCTCGACTAGATCCTCAAACGTGCAGTGTTTTGACGACGCCACTTGTGGCCAGTTGTTGTTTTGCAAATTTATTTACATTTATTTATTGTTTATTCATTAATATTGTCATTGTAAGTAATAAATAACATAATTTAGTTATTCTTAATTTCTATGATTTTTCCATTTTTTTTTCATTTTATTGATTACTGTATTTTATTTTATTACTATTTAGAAATATTTTAAGAATTGCACGCGTATAGACATAGCGTCTCAATATTTTTTTATTATTTACATGCATTAAGTACTTATTAATAGAATGAAACAAAAATACTTTTTTTAAAATTTAATAAATATATATATATATATGAGATAGTCGTAGTTGTAGTCGGGTCAGGGGCCCAAAGTGTAACTGTAAACCGACTGGTTGTGAGTTCGATCCCAATTCGAGGAAATGAAATATTTATTTAAGTCATATTTCCATTTCTTTGCTCTGGTATAGAAGCAAAGCGCGGCGTTGGGTTCCGCCAGTCAACACTCAATGGCTCCAGAATTCGGCGAAAAGTGGGGAACGGAGTGTCTTAACACTAGGTTCCCTCTGCCTACCCTGCTGTGTGCGAGATACAGCGTGAAGCATTTTTTTATTTAATAAATATGTACATGCATAATATTCATATTTATCAGAAATTTATAATGTGACCAAGGACGAGAGTTATGGGTTTGAGTCCCATTTAGAAAATGAAATGAATATTTCCATCATTTATTAGCTCAATCAGCAAGATATAGCGTGAAGTAGAGATCCGCCACTGAATATATCTCGAAAATGGGACAGCAAACGGGGAATATTTTAAGTTTTAACACTAAGCTACTTCTGAGTAGCCTGCTAAGAGGGGAAAAGCGTGAAGCGTAAATAATATTTTTTAAATTATTTTTTTTATTTTTCTAGCTACACATTGTATTATGCACATCGCATAGTAGGCAAAAGGAAGTTGGGAACCTAGTTAACACTATACACTCTGTTCTTCATTAAGACACCGTTGTCAATTTTTCATCAAATGCTTGAATCATTGTGTGTTGATTGGTGGAACGCAACACCGCTCTTTGCCTTTTTACCAGAACGAGTAAAATGAAAATATTAAATATTTGATTTCTTCGAGTGGAAATTAAACTCACAACCTGTCGCGTTCACAGGCACACTTTATATTGATTTTGATATACTCGTATATGACAACAAAAACTTACAATACAAATATAGTGAACGCCCCAACGGGAACAAGGCCGCGGTAAAAAGCTAGTATAGTATAAAAATAAACGGAATATATATGTTCTTTTTTCCAGATGTTTTCTCCACGTTACTTGCTGATTGGTCTCCTCGTACTGGCGTGTCTCGTTTTGTTGGCGGAGTCGGCAGTCGGTGACAGCAAGTGTCCCGTTGGCCACAAATTAATTAAAATAGGTGAAGTCGAAAAATGTATCAAGACATGACGTTAGGATTACTTTTGTATGGAAATTAAAGAAATTTAAAGCCAGTTAGTTACTCTTCTGCCACTATTTCAATTTATATTATATTTTTTTGTATTGATTTGCGATTTTTATTTTGATTTAAATTAAATTAATTTGAATAATTTATTTGTTTAAATTATCAACCATGAGCGTATCTAGAGGTATTTTCCAGAGAAGGCCTGGACTTTGTTTTGATCGAAAGATTTGCTGTATATAAAGGTATTTTTTTTATTTTTCGGGGTAAATTTTTTGTTAGTATTTTTTTTGGGATAAGCACAAAACTACTCTAGGGTGTTTACGCGGCTACTCCTATCCTATCAAGTTATTTATTGCATATTATTATAGTATCAACTACAATCAAGCCCAGGACGCCCCGACCGTGTCGCGGCACTTGCTTAAATATCTCGAGGCATTGCTCGTCTTGAGTAGCAGATCTCATCCGCGCTTTGCCTTGTTACTAGAGCGAGAAAATGAAAAAATATTAAAGAATTTATTCAACCGAGTGGAAATCAAACACACAACCGTCATGTTTACAGTTTCACAAATGTGCCACTGCACTACTACATAATTTTTGTTGTTTTAGCAGTTTTTTTCTTGATTGTTCAATAGAAGTATAGATAGATAGAACGTAGTGTGCCTCGCTTCGACTTAACAAAGCAAAGTTAGAGTTAGCCTAAGCCAAAGACTTAACAAAGTAAAATAATAATAAATAATTTCTTCAAGCGGGATTTCAACCCATAATTACCGCGTTTGTTATGGGTTAGTCACGGTACGGTACCGAGGGTTCCGTACAAAAATTGGAGATCTCGAGCTTTTTCTAAAACTCAAACTTAGCTTAGCCAGCTCCCTTTCATGTAATACCTCACTTGAACTAGCGGCTATAATACAAAATTTTGCTATTATTTTTTAGGATTTAACCACAAATGTACAGTTTTCAGATTTTCCTCCTGAACTAGTACCTACTACCTGTAAACGGTAGCTGCCAAATCTCATAATTCTAAGTATACCGGAAGCACTCTGTAAATTTTGCTTCCTTTTTATAATGTCGAAGTACGCGTTTTTTTTTATATCAGCCATATTTTATAGTAAATATAGGAATACAAGTTATGTAGCAAATTAGGGGCCGTAGATCTGAGTATATAGTTTAAATTTCATTTCGATATCTCCAAACGTTCCAGAGATAAAGGCTCTTGATGGACAGACACACGGATGGACAACAAAGTAATCTTATAATGGTTTTTTTCTTCCTTAACAGGGACGGAACCCTAAAAACAAAAAATACGTGTGCGCCTCGGGAAATCCGACAAAATTAATAACTTAAACTAATCTAAGTGAAACTATTTAATATTGATTTATAGAAATCTTTTTAATAATGTAAGTTTGATTTTTTTTATTTAAACTGTTTTTTTTTAACTTGATTTAATTTTAAAAAAATAATCTAAATTTTAATAGTATCATGTGTTTATCATGTGTTTTATTTATCTGATAAATTTTAATTTGATCGTATGTTATTGTCAGTTATCTGTATTTTTTTATGTGGAAACTTGATTGGACTGTGTATTATTTTAAAATATGTATTGTTTGTGAATTTTATGTTCTGTTTGTTTCCCTAATAAAAATAAAAATAAAAATTTAAATTAATAACTTGAGAAAAGCATAGGTTATTACTTAAATGTTATGTATTTAAAAACGGCTACTTATGAGAGCTTATGTTGTTAGATTTTAATTTTAAGGAACATTTTTGTAGATATGTTCTTAACTTACAATAAGTGATCTTTATAACAATGCACGTCACTAGAGGCTTTTTTTATGGAAAAGAACAAGGCAAACGAGCGTGCGGGTCACCGGATGGTAAGTGATCACCGCCGCCCACGAACCCCTGCAACACCAGAGGAGCTACAGGTGCGTTGCCTGCCTTTAAGGTGGGTTAGGCGCCGGAGCCCGGCGTTACCTGATGCGAAACGCAGTGGCATAAAGCCACTATATCACGCCGGTTTTAAATGCCGAGGGTAGTAATGATCCGGTCGAGTCTGCCCAAAAGGCTGCGAGCGCATCTGCTCTTTTCTTAGTTTCTAACCACTTTTTTCGAATGTTATTATAGCGTTATAGAAAATACTTCCTTAACATTGATACCATTTTAGTAATTCTATATATAAATTCAAAGCGAGACCCGGAGTGCAACCCCAAAGTAACCGCTAGTTGGAACGCAAGTACGCTGCCGCCTCGTGACGTCACACGGTAAATTATATGTAATTTTTTGAACACACGGAAAAAATAAAAACAGATTCTTTTATTTTAATTATCTATTTTTTTAATATCATCATAGTAAAAAACGTTGGTGTGACTTATGGTATCAATATTGTGACATTTTTAAACTTGCTGATTAATGATTTTATGTTCTTTAGGTATATTTTAATATTTTAATACCCATTTTATAGTTATACATTGGAAAATTCAATTCTATCAACCTTAACCTAGAACACGATAATTGTCCCAGTAAATAGCTTTATCTATTGTTTCTAGTACTTGCTTAGATTTTACTTGCTAATTGATAGTTTTTTGCCTGCTCTCATTTAATAATAAATGGAGGAGAACTATATTTTTAAAAGTGAAATTTGAAGCTATGAACAACAATTCGTTAATTTTAGCTTTAGGATTTATCCTAAGCCCAATGTTTATATACTTCGTTCCACATTTTCCACCTAATTATCGTATAGATGTTGCTTGTTGAGTGGCGGAATTCAACACCGTGGTTTGTCTTGCTACCAGTTCGAATAAATGAAAATATGAATTAATCCATTTCCTCGAGTCAAATCCACAAACGTCACGTTTACAGACACGCTGTGCTACTGCACCACAACGGCAAAATAAACGTTTTAACATTGTTAAAGAATTGTATTCTGTTTAGTCTTTTGTTTTTAGTATTAAACAAAATCTTAGTATATTATTTTATTATATTTTTTTTTCAAAAAAATCTTGGCAATTTAAATCTATTAAATATATCAAAAAGGAAAATCTCTATATCTCAAAAATAAATAAATCTATTTATAGCAGATATGTTATATAAGAGTAATAAATATGTCATACATATTCTCCTTAACTAACACTTACCTCTCACAAATATCCATATTGTTATAAAAACTAGTATGTGTTGCATCATGAAAATGTGTGAAAACGACACAGTTTACTATAATTAACACTTCGAAAAAAAAAAAATCACAACACCAGGCTTGCCATTTCGCGAAAAAAAACACCTATGTATAATCAAAAATCGAGTTTTTATAATTTATTGACTTCTGAACTTGGACTTGCGACTGTCCTCTCTTCATATGAACTGAATAGACCAGACCACATCCAGTTGAGAACGTACAGCTGAGCAAATATAACATACGGATCACTAACAACGTAACTAACTATGTTTCAAAATGAAAATAATTCACTATATATATATATTGATATTTTCCGTGTTTCTCATATTATTTAGATAATATTAGAGCATCAAGCAAGCCCTACAGACAGTCATAGTAAACTGAAATCGAAGTGCAGCCGTCAAGCCCCCGGCCCCCACCATGCGAGTCGACCTTGCAGTTTATTATGGTTTTACAGATGATTTACAATAGAATGACGACTCCACGACAAATGATAGTGAAACCGAATGATAATGACGATAGGTACGCCCAGCGCTTCATTTCGCAACATACGGGCTGAGTTATGGGGCTAATGTGGGGTTGGGGGGATACCAGCAATGGGCTTCCTTTGTAGATTACGAAGGCATCCATCAAATGTTGCGCTAAGTTGGTAATTTATGTGTTAGGCAATATGGGAGTACCATCCGTCTCCAGGATGTCACTGTGTGTCCTTCCTTTTGTGATTTGTAAAAATATATTGTGGATTGTGAAACAATTTGTTGTATGCTATAATTTGTTGCAAAAGGAAAAGCAATAAAAAAATTGTAGAATTCAATCATTTTTATAAGTTCTAAGCAATATAAGAACAGTTAATACACGCTGTATCCCGCATATGCAGGGTAGGCAAAGTAAACCTGGGAACCTTGTATTAAGACATTGTACCTGACTTTCTACCGAATTCTGAAGGCATTGAGTGTGGTGTTGAGTGCCGGAACTCAATGCCGCATTTGGCCTCGGTACCAGAGCGAGAAAACGAAAATATTAAATATTTGATTTCCTCGAGTGGAAATCGAATCCACAACCTGTCGCGTGTACAGCCGTACGCTTGTGCCCCTGCCCTAAGAGCCAACACTGGCTTCGCTTTCTAAATAACTACGTATTTACATTTTAAAGTATTACCTTGTTATATTAGCAAATTAGTTGTAAAGTTCCTTCGAAATTCAGCTGGGTTATCAAGAAGAAATCAGAAAAAGAAAATAAATTATTTTTACCTATTAAGTAAAATGATAATCTTCTCACATCACCGGCCGCAGTCTACAATAATATCGGTAAACTTACGTTAATTAATACTGACAATCATACTGATGGAACTTAGAATCAATTACTTACAAAGTTACAATCGATATACCTCCATAGATAAAATAAATAACGATATATCCATATACATATGTGTATGTATAGTTTTTTTTTCTTTTCAGCTTCACGCTGTTTCACACAAATAGCCGAGTAGGTGGAGGAAGCCTTGTAGAGTGGCGGAACTGAACACCGCGCTTTTATCTTGGTACCAAAAAAGAAAATAAAAATATTAATAAATAATAATTCATTTTCCCTAGTGGGAATCGAACCCATAATCATTGTGTTACAGTCACGCTTGTGCCCACGCGCCACGACAGCCTTAATGTATAGTGATTAAGAAATAATATTTTTTTGTCTTCTTATTTAAATTATGACGGGACACATTGCGTACTTTTTGGTAACAGTGAGTTATTTAGGCTTTGGACGTATGGCTCAGTGGTTAGAGCGCCTGGTCGGTTTCCAGGAGGCGCGGGTTCTAGTCCCGCTACGTTCAAATTTTTATACGTTTTCTAAATAAGTGATTTCTTTCCTAAGTGTAGAATAACACCTTAAAAATGATAAAAACAGTCAGTTAGCAATTTTCTACATAATATGATTTTTTTATTTATACTACTACGGTAAAAAAGTAATCATAACTTGAAAGTAACGATAATTGTACGTAACGTTACCTACGTATATTTTACTAAACGCCAAATATTTTCTACCTGCTTATAGAACTCTTCTATCTGTATCTGTCAATCTTAGATTGTTTCATATATCTATCTAATCTCTAGATTGGATAGATATATGAAACAATCTCGAAAAACGATTGACGTTGGAGATAGGTTATTAATAATGGGCGTTAGGCCCGAGATTAAAAGCTGCTCTCAACTCTCAGATCGATTTTGAAAGCGATCTCAAAGAGTGGTTTATAAATACAAACCCTATCCTTAGCGTGGGGTTCACTAACTGCCTGATCAAAAAAAACCACTGACAGAGCGTGTGCAAGCGACTACACTACTAAGCTTATCTAAATTTGTAAAATTTACGTTATTAAGTTTACCTTTATAAAATTTACCTTATTTAATTAAGTGATATATCTACCTATTACTAAATTTTTGCCAAAGCCCCCTTTTGTAGAATTAGAAATCGTGACATAAACCGAATAATAGATTTGACCGTCCTAGTATGCTATAGGCCATTTTCGTCTGTTCAGTGTCATCGGGTTTTGTGGCAGACCCAGCTAGAAGAGGACGGAAGAGGCGAAATTAGACCTTGGCTTGTCAAAAAATATTGTTACAATCGAGACATTTTATAAAAATTAATAAAAATGTGTTGAATACAGTAGCATGTATCTCGTCCTGTCTATTATGCAAGCCACAAAAACAGCAATCTATGTTAATTCCATTATAGTACCCATACATTGTTATGGTAATGTTGTTAAAGGAAATAATGGGCACGGATTCGCGTGAGCGAGCAGGACAAAAAATTAGACTAGATCAAGTTTATGTCACTCTCACTCTCACAGTAGATTTTTATCAGGTTCACGCTGTATCACATAGCGAGGTAGGCAGAGGGAACCTGGGGACCTAATGGTATGATACTCCGATACTCATTTTCAGCCGAATTCTTGAGGTAATGCGTGTTGAGAGAAGGAAGTCAATTAGCCTTACTTCGTTAACCTACGCCTTGCTGATATCTGTTGTTACTGACGACATAACCACGCTTAAGTAAACTATTATAGCAATGTTTGTTTACTACATTGTATTCGTGGTCGTGACCAATGTTATCTTACGATGCTTGTACTTCATATCTTCTATACTAATATTATAAAGCAAATGCCGTCATGGCGCAGGGGCACAAGCACAAAGGGGCACAAATCACAGACGCATCAGGGTAGGCAGAGGCAACCTAGTGTTAAGACACTCGTTCACCGTTCGTTCCCCACTTTCCACCGAATTCTGCAGGCATTGTGTGTTGAGTGGCGGAACTCGACACCAGAACGAAATACGTAAGTTAAATAAATATCTATTAATGAATTGTTACGTATTAATATTTTCATTCTTTCTTTCTGGTACCAAGGCAAATTTCCTCTCAACGGAAAGTGGAGAATGGAGTGTTTTAAAATTTGGTCAGGTTAGGATACAACGTGAAGCTGTAAAGAAATTAAAGTAAAGAGTTTGTTTGGTTGATGTGCTAATCTCAGAAAGTACTGGTTATTTATTAATTAAAAATATGATGAATAGTATATTTATCAAGAGCTTATTGCCACAAGGCAAAGCCCAGCGTTAAGTTCCGCGATGCAATACGCAATGCCCCGAAAATCTGCGGGAAGCTGGGAAAGGAAGTGTCTTAATGGGAACGGTGTTTAAAAATTAAAATTAGCTTCACGCTGTATCCCGCACACCGCAGGGTAGGCAGAGGGAACCTAGTGTTAAGACACTCCGTTCCCCACTTTCTGCCGAATTCTGGAGGCATTGCGTGTTGAGTGGCAGAACTCACGCTTAACCGCGCTTAACCTCGACACCAGAGCGAAGAAATGGAAATATAAATTTAACTAAATATTTCATCTCCTCGAGTGGGGATCGAACCCACAACCAGTCGGTTTTGCAGTCACACCTCGTGCCGCTGCGCCACGACCGGCCTCAAATCATAGCCGGTGTTTAAAAAAACATATTATTAAGTGAACTTCTACACCAGGATTTGAAAAACGAATGCGCAATACGTGTATAGTGATGCTCTAAGGCAGTGTTTCCCAACGTGGGGCCTATGCCCCAATGGGAGGCAATTTGATATTTAAAGGGGGCTCAAAAATGAACTCGATACAACTTTAACCCTGTCGCTTCAAATTTAACAAAAAAGGCAAAATCTTAAATAATTGCCGTAAATAATTATTAGGTATAATTTCGTTGACGAGATCAAAATATTAACTGGGTGATTGGTGTGTTCAAGACCACGGACCCATCGCAACGTACATTATGTTTCACATCATTCAGTAGGTGTTCATTTGAAACAAGTGTCCGTCAAAACTGTTGTAATAGTTCGTTGATTTAATATTCATAATATATATTGTAGAGATATAATTGATAAGTATTTGATTTCATTTTTATTCACTTTAATTTTAAAAGCATAACTTTGTCACATTGAATTAATCACTGTATCCCGCAGCAGGATAGGCAGAAGGA
>JAJHJA010001185.1:0-49403 GCA_021202915.1 Heliconius himera | reverse complement strand
TGTTGGTACTACTTCAACACTAGTCTGAACTTGCTTTGAGGGAAAAGTTTGTAAATTTAATTATGTTAACGAGAGTTTCTTACTGAAACTGACAGTTCCTAATTATTAATATTATATTGATTTATCTACTATTTGTTATGTGTATGCAATAACATGTAATTAGTTGAGATGCGTTGCGATGATGCGACTGTAAACGCGACAGGTTGTGGGTTCAATTCCCAGTCGAGGATTAAATCTTTTATATTTTCATTTTGTCGCTGTGGTAATGAGGCAAAGAGCGGCATTAAGTTCCGCCACTCAACACGCAATGCCTCCAAAATGCGGTAATATCTTATGTTAAGACACTGTTCCCATTAAAACACAGTTAGACATTATTAAACAAAGAATT
The DNA here is from genome assembly GCA_021202915.1 of Heliconius himera. Lineage (NCBI taxonomy): Eukaryota > Metazoa > Arthropoda > Insecta > Lepidoptera > Nymphalidae > Heliconius > Heliconius himera. The sequence goes on along the minus strand of JAJHJA010001185.1, from coordinate 49,015 downwards.
ATCTTAACAGAATATCTTAGCACCAGGTTCCCAGATTCCCCTTGCCTTCCCTGCTACATGCGAGATACAGCGTGAAGCTAAAAAAAACACCTTGTTTTCTCATCATTACATACATATACAATCACTAATGTATATGTGAGGCCGGTCGTGGCGCAGCGGCACGAGGTGTGACTGCAAAACCGACTGGTTGTGGGTTCGATCCCCACTCGAGGAGATGAAATATTTACTTAAATTTATATTTCCATTTCTTCGCTCTGGTGTTGAGGTTAAGCGCGGCGTTGAGTTCTGCCACTCAACACGCAATGCCTCCAGAATTCGGCAGAAAGTGGGGAACGGAGTGTCTTAACACTAGGTTCCCTCTGCCTACACTGCTGTGTGCGGGATACAGCGTGAAGCAATTTTTTTTTTATGTATATGTATTTACCACAGTTTTAATAGCAATCCTGTATAGATAGATATATATGTAAATTCTCAACAGACTACCTACCACCTACCACCTCTATACAATTCGTCTATATTTTTGTATGGCGTGTAGAGATTTGAACCTCCTATATAAGACATATTTACACTTACCAAGCGTAGGTATGACTATAGCTATTTTAACACTCGAGAACTCACACAAGGCACTCGAGGCCAGACTTGGGTGTTTTTTCAAAAGCCTTGCGCTGGCGGCGGTCCGGCCTAGCCGCGGGTGTCGCCGCCCTGGGCCCCGGGCACGAGCATTACTTTGAATACATTCACGGTTCATGCACTTGGAAAAGTAATAATTTATATATATTATATATTATATTCATGAATTCGAAACATTGCATGTTGTGTGGCGGAACTCAACTCCGCGCTTTTTTTAGTAATACGTTTTAGTTATATTACATATTTTATATAATTTCTTTAAAAATTCGGGCGTTGTGTTTATGAATAATCAAGAGCTCTGCTATATTTTTTGTATTTTTTAAGTATGTATAAAGTTCTTTTTTTTTGTATTCACTCCATATTTGATGCATAAGTGGAAACTTTAATGGCTAATGTAATGCAGATATGTATTAGCTTTTAGTATTGTAAGTACTGTTTGTTTCCCAATATAAAATAAATAAATAAAAATAAATATATGTTCAGAAAATATATATATATATATATATATATATATATATATATATATATATATATATATATATATATATATATATATATATATTTATAAAAATGTACTATCAATTTAGAGTACTTTAGTCTCAAGTATCTGAAGCGTACCACAAAAAGTTGTATAATAAGTATATAATAGCAATAGTCTCGCGAATAATTCTAGGAATGTATCTATTTTCATTAGCAAGGTATTGGGGTTTATTAATCGATTAAACCGGTTAAAATAGTTTCATTTAAAACGTAGCTATAGTAGCTATAGTAATATCCAGTAGTAGTTAATATATCTTATATAAGAAGTTCAAATCTCACTAGGTTGAATACCCTCTACGCTCTTACCACCAAGCCATATGTTCTTATTTTCTACGTTGAAATTCTGATACGTTGTTACAATTATTTATGATCTTTTAAAAAAGAAATTCATTAAAAGTGTAAATTAACAATTTAAAAAGTTAGAAATAGCTGAAGAGTTCAAGAGCGAAGAATCTCAGGAACACAGGGTTCGAAAAGAAAATATATTTTTGTGCTGTATAATCCATTTATCGAGGAAGGTTCGTTTCCATCAAAGAAATCGTTTTGATGTAAACTAACATTAGTTTACATTTCGTTTTTGTTTAGTTTACATTGCGTTTTTGGTACATACCGACGGTCACAGCTACCTCGGGCACATAATATGTTGTATACAAAACCCTTAGTTATTAACATTTCACTATGGGAGCGGACCGAGTAAAATCTATTATATATATACATCACACACACAAACGATCAAGGAGTATCTACGGTCACTTTGTATCTTACAAGAAGCCCTTAAAACTGCGTAAACTATTGCATATAGTCCATATTCATTACGAATATTTCTATTTATAATATATTTCTAATTATACGATGTTAAAGTAATTAAATTTTACTTCGCTAACAACTTTTACTTCCCTTTGTCGTGCACGTGTACAATATTGTACCGCTACCATACAAGGAATCACTATTCTACGAAGCCTTTGGGGAAATTAAATACGGTATGTAAGTAGTTTATAATATATCGTATATTATGAGAAATATTACATACTGATAGCCACTGTGGTAAAGTGGAATATATTTAGAATGATAAACGGCGGTCGTAGATTCGCATAGCTAACTTTAACTATACAAATCTGTGTCCGCCATTCTCATTCTAATTATATGTCACTTTACCACTTTCTTGGAGGTTCCGATTCCAATGAAAAAAATATAGTTTTGTAGAAATTATTAATAACTTTCTTTTTAAATTAAGTAATTGATAATAATTTTATCAAAAATGCTTAAGCGGCAGAGTCTGACCGCAAATGCGACAGTTGTGGGTTGGATTCCCACAGAAAACAATTATTCACAAATCACATTATGTGTTGACTCCCACCACTCAACACAATCTCTCGAAAATTATTCGTGCCGCGGAAATCTTAACACTAGGTTCCCTCTGCGAACTATTGCGGGATACAGCGTGAAGCCAAAAAAGATAATAATTTAAGTTCCACTATAGGTACAGACCGCAAACACAACGATATAATTGTTAAGTTTCGTAGGATTATAATATAATAAATTACTATGTACAATTTTTATTTTTTTATAAAAATACCTATTTTTTTCTCAAATTGCAATGCTTTTGTTTCACAATATAGTATTTTTTATAACAATATAATATAATTTATATACAAAACTTCTAGAGATCATGTCTCAATAACTCACCTGAGTGGGTTCACAAAATGCATCGAAATGGAATATTTCCTAGAAAGGATAGCTTCCAAGTTTTAATAAGCTTCTTTTACGCCTTTTTACTGATAGTTATTTAATACTAGAGCGACTTTTAAGAAAAAGTAAATAAATATTAATTGGATCGGAATCTAAATCTAAATGAGGCCAGTCGAAGCGTCGAGTCGTGAAGCTGGAAAAAATATAGATTCTAAATGCTTAACTTTGCAGAATCTGTATTTATCTCCATATATTTATATCTTTTTTAACTTTGGAGGCATTGCGTGTTGAGTGTAGGAACTCAACTCCGCTCTTTGCCTCGACACCTGAGCGAAGAAATGGAAATATAAATTTAAATAAATAATTATTTTCCTCGATTGGGGACCGAATTCACAACCGTCGCTTTACACATTACACACTTGTGCCTCTAGGCCACGACGGCCTCTCGGTAGAAGATGTTATTTATAAATGACACCAAAATCCATCTCATATAAGTTTATGTTGTACCTTATTAACACTACAGGAAATATGTTAAAACCAAACTTTCCTCGGAGAAATAGTTCAACTCTAAAGGTATAGAGCTAAGTATCATATCCATTTATTCATTTTCATTATTTGCGAATGACATTGCCAATAGAAACCGTTCAGACACACAAAGCCATCATGCGTAGCTTGGAACTACCGTAGTTGCAAAATGACCAAATGATATCATTTCATACCCAATAAAACGTAAGGTAAACAGACATATCTATATCGAAATAATTAAAATAGAAATCAATCAAATTTAGCTTCAGTTTCGTATCAAAGAGAAATAATATTAATATGCACCAATGTCAATACAAACTGAGACCTGATTCTACATAAATTTTGTACTAAAATTTACAATATTATTTTGATTTATAGAGAAGACTGGAAGCCTGTCTAAAGGCTGGTCCATTTATACGATGATTTACAGACATATGTGGCGTACACAAACAGAAATTATATTAGTAACCATCGGCTTTCAGGGGAAAATAATTATTACTAACCTAACGGAAGCAGGACTGGTTATTTATTTTCCGCCCATTAGGAAATAGCGGAACTTAACGCTGTGTTCTGACTTAGTAAACTGATTGAAGATTTTAGACATTAATTTTCATGAAATCTTGACTAGCACTCACCAAACAATGATTGGATGGACGTTTATTACTAAACAAAGCAAAACAACCAAAATAAATTTCTTCATTATGTCCTTTAATATGAGCTATATAATATGAGTCGTGATAAAATATTAACTTTACGTGGAAATATGCTGGCATGAGTGGACAAGTCGAATTTTTGTGACATGATGACTGTCGCGTTTTCAGCGTATGTATTATATGAAATTGACGTTTGGTATGGGATTAACAAAGGATCGAATAGTTTTTAATATAATATACTTTGACGTGACGTGTGACGTGACCCTAAAAAACGATAATGTAGTATATATTATTTAATTAACAGAACATTGACGTTACAAATTTCGTTGCAAACATATACCTATGAGATGGAATATGAAGCTTCAGTGACTTAATGTCAATTAATTTAATTAAAAACGTTATATTTTATCTTTATTAATATTAAATTATAAGAATATATTTCCATATAAGGAATACGAAGCGAAAATATTTTGATTACTTATATGAATCGCCGTGAGGTGAGCCCGAGGTGAGACCGCCCTACCCGAAACATAATTGTGACTGAAGGCGTTTATATATATATATATATATATATATATATATATATATATATATATATATATATATATATATATATACATCTATACTAATATTATAAAGAGGTAAGATTTGTATTTTTGTATGTATGTTTGTATTGTTTTCACACAAAAACTACTGGACCGATTTCAAAAATTCTTTCACTATTAGAAAGCTGCATCTTTACTGATCCATATAGGCTATATGACATTTTAAAAAAAATAGGGATCCTTAATAAAAATGCAATAAAGTAACCCAAGGTGTGAAGAAATTGATCTTAAATATTCTATCATCGCGTGCGCTGCGAAAACTATTGATGATAGAACAAAACAATGTTCTACAATATTATAGTATGCATCAAGATCTATAAAAAAGTCCGCTATACCATATATCCAACTACTGTAGTTATGCCAATATAACTACTTTTTTATATTTTATAAGTTGACGAAAGTGCCGACAATAATCAAACCATATTATTCATACCTCTGTATTAATCCTTATCCTATTAAATGATATTTTATTAAAAAAATATTTCAATATCTTTAAAATACTTTTTAAATTATTAAAATCGGACATTCCATTCAAAAGATATAACGATTTAAAAAATAGCAACCTAAAGAAAATCATGTAATAATAAAATAATGCGGTATGTATGGCCTCGCGCACCGTAGCGGTCTGCGAGGGTGAGGGGATCGTACATCGATATCACTAAAATTATGAAGACAACTGATTAGATTTTTTGTTTCTTTATTTGAATTGAATAGGCCCCGAAACTACGGAAGGGATTTGAAAATTCTTTTACAATTAGACGACTAACGTGTAAAAAAATATTTAAAAAACCTTATATCGCGTACGCTGTGGAAATTATTAAGAATGTACTACAAAGTGATGTACTACAATTTTATAGAAGACATCAAGATCTACAAAAAAGTTTACGATACCATGTGTTACTGTTAGAGTTATGGGACAATAACTAATTTTCAAAGTTCGTATTATCGTAGTACAGAGGAACATCAAAAAAATATACGTAGATATTATTGGGATAGAATAAAAAGAGTCGACGCCGTCGAGGCCCAGGGGCACAGGAGTGTGACTGAAACGCGGCGGTTGTGGGTTCGATACCCACTCAAGGAGATAAATTATTATTTCTTAATATTTTCATTTCTTCGCTCTGGCACCAAGGCAAAAGCCCGGCCTCGAAAAATTCGCCGGAAAGTGGGGAACGGAGTGTCTTATGTTCCCTTTGCCTACCCTGCTGTGTGCGGGATACAGCGTGAAGCTAAAAAAAAATAAAAGGAGTGTGTAATTCCTCTATAGATATACTGTTTCATATGTGCTGTAGTTTATCTATTTTTTAAAAAATAATCATTAAAAAATAATCCATTTTTAGAATTCTGTACCTCAAAAGGAAAAAAAACGGAATCCTTATCACTTGGATTAGGATCCCTTTGTTGTCCGTCTGTCCGTCTTTAATTGTCATTATAAATGCATAACGCAAACTATAAACAGCTGTATCGACTAATGTTTCATTTATCCCTTACTCTCAGCATATAATAAGTTACTTTGACCATTTAATTTAAATAAAAACTCTCATTTACTGTTTTTCATTTTAATAAGTGCTTTAGAAGCTGTAACACGGATTTAAAATTACATAACTAAAAATCTTTGCTGCGATATGGCTCGACCCCCACTACCCGTCGTTTGCTTATAAAAGTGCATCCGACACGGCCGCCTAGCTCCTTTCCCCCGGGCGTAGAAGGAGGACCTGGTCATGTTGTCAAAGGCTGGGAAGAGCCCACCACACCCTGAGGGCTACTGACCTATAACCCTTATCAGCGCGGTGTTATTCTTTCAGTTATTCCTTCCACTTCTCTAGCACCACGAAGCAAGCAGTTTGGCGAGTGGGCATTCAATCAGCCTGTGCAGGTGGCCAGAGGGGGCCACTGCGCTGAAGCAGCGACTAACTGACAGAAGATTGCAATAGTTCGTCGACGTACCACCCGCTTTCGGCTTTATTTTATAAGGTGCTCAGAGCCGGCACCATCACGTCGCGTATGTCCTTACCGACTACCTACCTGACAGGAAATTTTGCGTGAGAGTGCAGAGCGTAGCAGCTACTCGATCGCTGCCGGTGTTCCTCAGGGCAGCATTTTGTCACCTGTCCTCTACGCATTATACACCGATGACATCCCAACGCAGACGGCCACGATATTGACGCTCTACGCTGACGATATTTCCCTCTCGAAGTCTCTAAATCCCTACCAAACAACCAAGATACTCTAGCGAGCCCTTGACCAGATGCCAAACTGGCTGACAGAGTACAGGGTTGCCCTTAACGTCGCCAAGACACAGCCGATTACATCTTTCGCTGAGCCAGCCGGTCCCCTGAAGCAGCAGAGCGACTACCTGAAAGTTGTTATTGACAGAAGACTTTCGTTGACAGGGCAAGTCAAGAAAGCCGCGAGGACTGCAATGTTTCTGCTACGACCACTCAGATTCCACCTACCCATAAGAACGAAGCTATAGCGCTACAAGGTGTGAGTCAGGCCTTATCTTACCTACGCCAGTACCAATCAACAAGGAACCCTGCAGGTGGTCCAGAACTTCACTCTCTGGCGAGTGACCCAGGCACTATACTACGTGAGGAATACCACGCTTCACCGCAACCTAAAAATAGAAAGAATCCAACTCGGATATAATGCGTTACTACGCGCTAATGTTACCTGCACCTAAGGAGCATCGCCCAATGCACACCCGGCCGCCAGAGGGCAGACGTCGTCTTCCGAGTGTCTTTCTATCCTTCCCCGAATCCAACTACTGAGCAGTCATCTAGGTCGCTGTCGCGAGTGGGTCGCTAGTATATATATATATATATACATATATATGTGTGAGAGAGAAGAGAAGAGTATATAACTCTTCCGTTACTGAGTGACTAAGACAACGCATAGCTAAGCTGAAACTACATGTACATGTAGTTTCCTTGGGAAGTATAGCAGAATGCTAAGAGAAGATTTCTTTAACATCCCATTGGAACTGCAAAAAATGGGGTTTTACATAAAAATGTAAAACGTCCGAAACTTTTGTCAAACCAAAACAAAGTTTCGGGCGGCTACTCGTCATTTTACAAAAATAATTTCGACATATGCATCTACAGGTGCGTATATCGAAAAGTTAAAATAAAAAAATTAAAAGATTAGTGATTCCCCCGTCCTCAACTTCGAATAGCTTCTACAATAATCGAAGTAGGCAAAAACACTCCGTTCTCCGTTTTCAGCTCAATTGCGAAGTTGCAAATCGCTTGGCGGAACTTAGCTTCAACTATATGTGTATAACTACAAGTAGGTACGTGAGGCCACCGTGGCGCAGCGGCACAGTCTCTGACTGTAAACACTCTGGGATAGATTCTCCCTCGAGGGATTGTATATTTATATTTCCTAGTTCTGAATACGAAGGGCGGTATTTACTCCGCAAATTAACATGCAATGTCTCGATATTTGGAAGGAAAGTGAGGAACAGAATGTATTAACACCAGGTTCCCTTCATGCACACGCGGGATACAGCGTGAAGCAAAAAAAATGTGTTCGACAATACCGACATTTTTTGTATTACTGATATGATCATAACTGTTATTGACACTTTTATTCCTATATAATTTACTTTAAAACATAAAATAATCAACCCAAATTGAAATATAATCGTATATAAGGTGAAACATTTCGAAATTACATAATAAGCTTTCAAAGTACTGCAGCATAAAGCGGATTAAATGAGAGGAAAACTTAATAAATCGGATTGCCCATATTATAATGATTTCGACGTGATATATATTTTACAGCATAGTAAATTTAATATTATTATTAAATATATTCATTTATAAATATTAAAAATAAATGAACTTTTTGAAATTAACAAATGAAACCGTAAGAGTGCGGCTGCTAACGCAACTGGTTGTGGGTTTGATTGCCACTCAAGAAAATGATATATTTAATATATTAATATCCTCGCTCTGGTATCGAGGTAAATACTTGCGGCACGGCGTTGATTATTATTTATTTAATATTTACCTTTTGGCACCAAGGCAAAAGTCCGGTGTTAAGTTCCGCCAAGTCACATGCAATACCCCGAAAAATTCATCGGAAACGTAGAGAACGGTGTGTCTTAGCACTAACTTGCCTCGATCTACCCTGCTATACGCGAGAAACTAAAAATGATTGATTATTATTATATTTATAAAATCTATAACATTTAAGCACAAAATATGTTGGATATATGTAGAACTGTATAACTTGTATACAGAATTATCAATAGTAGGTTATGACGAGCGATTCTCATATTTCCCAATTAGTACAGTATTTCATCGTTAACATCGACATTTCAACGAACGTACATACACTTTCTCGCTGTTGTTGTTAATACACTTTAGTTACGTAAATTATTTTGAACACTAAAATTCAAATGATATTTGAATAGTACTTACTAATCCATATTACTTTAGTTTTTATATAAATTCTATAGCTAAAATAAATTTATAAAACTTACATTTTTTTTCCGCCGAGTTCTGGACACTTTGCGTGTTGAGTGGCGGAACTCAACGCCGCGCTTTGCCTCGACACCAGAGCGAAGAAATGAAAATATAAAGTTAAATAAATATTTCACTTCCTCGAATGAGGATCGAACCCACAACCAGTCGATTTACAACTGGCCTAGTGATACCTTTTTCTTTCACATACCTTTTTTCTTTTCTTTAATTATATTCACGTGTTTTTTTATTTCTATGTACAAGGCAGTTTCATTCCTATTTTTAGTTTGGTGAAAGTAACTCTTGCTGAAATTTTATCCGATTGAGACAAATATTAAGTAGACAAGAAACATATTATATTGTTCCATCTCGTTCCGAACATGACTCAGTTTGTATGTATTATCTAAGACAATAGTAAATAAAGATCGATCAATTGAAAATACAAATGATGTAGGTAAATATAATTATGTCCCAAAGTGGAGTCGAACCTACAAACTTTTGTTAAGCTAAACAGTGTTCCACTGCACCTCCGTGGTTCAAATATTCAATGGTATATGTAATATGATAATGTTGTTACAATCGATTTGACAGCGTACAATCCATTTGCTGTGGTAAACAGCCCCTTCATAGTTCTATTTTTACACCACAATTTTGGTGCTGGTGATTATTTTACTCCACCACAAGTCTACCCATATATAATTGAGCTTTAAATATTGTTTAAAATTACATTTAATTCAATTTTTTTTATAAATTACATTTAGAATTGCTCTTTATTTTCTCAATCGGAAGACCACATTCCGGTAAAATATTTTTAACCTAATACTTTTAACTAATTTATTTAGCTTCAGGTACATAGCAGGGTAGGCAGCGGGTACCAGGAACTCTAGTGTTAAGACACTCCCTTCCCATTGAGGCACTTCCCTTCTTTATTTTACGCTTTGTCTCGTTACCAGAGCGAAAAAATGAAAATATTAAATATTTCATTTCCTCGGTTTGGAATCGAACCCACAACCAGTCGCGTTGACAGCCACACACTAATGCCTCGGCGCCACGACTGGCCTCAAAATACTTGTTCCATTCTCTAAAATACTAGTTGCTATATATCTATATATATAGATTATACGACAACTGTTACGGCTGTTTAAGCTAACCGCAAAGCCGCGAGCTATAACTGACACATTCAGCCACCAAACGGACCCCATATGTTACTAATTACTACGTGAAATTTTTAACTGACATTCTACTAACTAAACCGAAATTAACAGAATTTTTAACCATATACCAAATTGCGGTTTCAAGAGTTTAAAAAAAAGTTCAAGCTAGTTTCTAGTGGCAAATCGTCGCGCGGTCCCGTTGGTAAAATAGTTGGGTAGCTATCAAAATGTTGTATATTGAATTTAACCGGAACAGTTATTAGTGATAGGATTCAATATTCGTCTGTACTAATTGTTAATAAATAATAAATATACTCGCTGTCATCGTGTTCCAATCACAACGTGCTCTAATCCACGATCGTTTTAATATGTTTATTAATCTACAATTTTTTTTCTCCTATCGTCCCATGCTCTTTTTGACTATATTATGACATAAATTATGTACATAAATTCTTAAATAAGTTGATGTGTGACTGTAAACGAGACAGGTTGTGAGTTCGATTCCCACTCGAGGAAATTAAATATTGAAATAGTTCCGCCAATCAACACGCGCAACAACATCGCAATTATATAATTAATAAATAAAAATTAAATTGAACTACAACATCCAGGCCAGTCGTGGCGCAGGGGCACAAGGTGTGACTGTAAAACCGACTCGTTGTGGGTTCGATCTCTATTCGAGGAGATGAAATATTTACTTAAATTTATATTTCCATTTCTTCGCTCTGATGTCGAGGAAAGGCGTGGCGTTGAGTTCTGCCACTCAACACGCAATGCCTCCAGAATTAAGCAGAAAGTGGGGAACGGAGTGACTTAACACTAGATTCCCTCTGCCTACCCTGCAGTGTGCGGGATACAGCGTGAAACAAAAAAAAACTACAACATATGGCTTTTACGTACATACAGTCACTAGTATATAGGATGCATGATTTAATTTGGGTATGTACCGAGTACAATGAAGCACTGGCTGGTTGTACGACGCTGGGCCCAGGGCGACACCGCGGGCCGTGCTGTACCCGCTTTATCAATAGTTTATATTTTTGCCCCGGGCCACTCCACAATCTTTGTCGATTTAAACATACACTCTCAAAAGGATTAAAATATTATATTATATTGCTGAATAATGTACTGTTTGTCTGTTTGGTTTTTTTATCGTGTAGAAGGAAAGGCGTTTTTTTTTTTTCAAAGATTTTTTTCAAAAAATACTGTCTCTATTCCGGCTTTACTCACACTCCGTTCCCCACTTTCTGCCGAATTCTGGAGACATTGGATGTTGAGTGGCAGAACTCAACGCCGCGCTTAACCTCGACACCAGAGCGAAGAAATGGAAATATAAATTTAAGTAAATATTTCATCTCCTCGAGTGGGGATCGAACCCACAACCAGTCGGTTTTACAGTCACACCTCGTGCCGCTGCGCTACGACTGGCCTAAAAAATCAAAATTAATATTTGCAATTATTAAATTACCCTATTATGTAAACACAAGTTTCGAAAACAACTTTTTTACTTATTTGAGCTTTACGCTGTATCCCTCACACAACACAGCAGGGTAGGCAGAGGGAACCTAGTCTTAAGACACCCCGTTCCCGACTTTCCGCCGAATTCTGGAGGTATTACGTGCTCCACTTTTCGCCGAATTTTGAAGGCATTGCGTGCTGAGTGGCGGAACTCAACACCGCGCGTTGGCTCTACACCAGAGCGTAGAAATGAAAATATACATTTAAATAAATATTTAATTTCCCCGAGTGGGGATCGCCCACCCACAACCAGTCGCGACTATACTCCACTTTGTGCCTCTGCGCCACGACCGGCCTCTTTTTTTAGAATAAAATATAAGTTTATAACAATAAAACGTAAGTAAAATATATAAAAAATAATGATTACAGTAAATTTCAGCCAATTTATAAATATGTATAGTTAATGGGTGATTATCATAAGTTCATCTAAAAATACCTACTGATATAATAAAGCTGAAAAGTTTGTTTGGTTGACTACTACTACTACTACTACTGTTTGGTGTTAGTTTTATATCGATGTAACCTATGGCTAGTTGCCATATGATGCAATTCTTAGATCGGTTTTGAGAGCAATCTTGAGATGCCGTCTTAATAATCCTATAACCTCAAATTAATTACTAGGACTGTATTTATAATGCATTTTATCATTTATCTTTAGCAAAAAAAAACTATTTTATTATTATAAGATAAGATTGCTTTTTCATACTTTAGAAATGTTTTTAAAATTGGACTTAGTTATCTTCAAAGAAAAGTTATTTAATAGTGCATTTAGAATACTCTGTTTTTGTTAGAAAATATAAAAGAAATTAAATATATATGTATTTTTTAATTTCGTTCTAAATTGTTATTACCTATTTTTTTAATATCTATAAATTCTTCGTTTCAGAAGCCAAACTAAATTAATTTAATTTATAATAAAATATAAAAGAAAACTGTGTAAAGTTCTGCGAAATGAATTGAAAATGTCTCTCTTAGCTCAACTAAGCCGTTTAAGTTATGACGACGACGGTCAACTATGTAATTAAATATAAACCTTAAAATCAAAATCAACACTTTAATAGAAACGTATAAATGTATGTACCTAAATAATAATGGAAACTGTTACAAATAAGCAAAATAAAATGTTTTTTTTTTTCAGCTTTACGCTGTATCTCGCACAAAGTTACGTACCTAGTATTAAGACATTCCGTTACGGCACGAATTCGTCCGTTACGAATTCTGGAGGCATTGCGTGGTTAATTGTGGAACTCAACGCCGCGCTTTGCTCGGCACCAGAGTGAAGAAATGAAAATTTAAATTGAAATAAATATGATGAACGCGATGCTTTGGTAATCCTTCATAAATAAATAGATGTGTCTACCACAGATGCAATTGTTTTAGACCGAAAAACTAAGTATTTCATAAGATAAAGTTGTACTTTCATTACTGTTAGTCGAAGCGCAGGAGCACCAGCGTGGGACTGTAAACGCGACATGCTACGAGTTCAATTCCGATTTGGGAAAATGAAATATTTGTTTTTTTTTTCAGCGCTTGAGACAAAAATGCGTCGTTGAATTCAGTAAATTAATCAGAAATTCAGTAATTAAGGGCTGTCCTTAAGAGTGCTAATGATTCTAAATGAATAGGTTCAAAATATTTGTATTGAAAGATGAAAATAGGTATGTGTATTTTTAAGTTGGAAAAGTTTATTGCATTGCAAGAAAGTACAAGATACTTATGTAACAGTGCTATCACATGTCAGCTCTAACTTAAAAAAGAAGTAAAAAATGCAAATGTTTGCAGGCAAATTCAGTTTAATTCTTCATTTTAGAAATAAGATGTTCAATTATTTTTTCAGCTTCACTCTGTTTTACGCACGTAGCATGGTAGGCAGAGGGATCCTAGTATCAAGACACTCCGCTCCCCACTTTTTGAACGTTGAATGGCGGAACTCAACTTTTCAATTTAATTAATTGCTTAATTGTAAAAAAACTTCATGATCCTATTAAAAAGGAAGATTGTAGTTTTAAAAACGACCGAACTGAATTGACTTTCATTTCGGTACATACTCACAAACTTTCATCCTTCTTTCACTCATTTTGAGACACAATTTTTTTAATTTTTTTTTTAGTTTAAACCGATGATTTTCATATAACAAACTTATTTTAGTGTTATATTATTAAAAATGTTATTTATTTAAAACAAAAAAAAAACATTCATTCAGTTCTAATACACATTTGTAATCACAGTAAAACTAAAAACTGATACTAAAATTAAAAAACAATCAAAATCAGCACATCCTTGACGATAAATCCACAAGTTACCCTTAAAAACTTAAGTTCAAGTACCTCCAGCAGAACCGTTAAACAAAATTTCACTATAATTATTTCGGGTGATCGAGATATGAAAAATAAAAGTCACGACTCTCGTCGCCTTTGGCTGTATGTACGAGTGCGGAGTATGTATGATGTGGACCACATGAATTATTATTATTTAGCATCACATCAGAAATATTTTATGGGACGCGGGCGGCGCCCCCTGCGCCGCCGGGGCCCGAGGGGGGAGAAGGCCTGGGGGCGTCGCTGTGGCCGCCGGCATCCACATTATTAAGGAACACCTAGCATTGCCCCGGAGCCAACCGTTTCACCGGAGGCCCTCATCTACAGAACAATCATTTCGAAAATTATTTTGAATCTGCCGTAAGCGCTCGACTCGCTGCCAGCTTCGTATATAGGTATATAACGAGAATTCTACTTTTCAGTTTTCTTTTTCGATAGTAACGCGTAATACGGATGCGATTTTAACTCGATTTGGTAACAGTTAATGGAGTCAAGCCCGGGGCTTTAGTTTCATAAAAAATTTATATTAATTAAAAAATATATTGATAAGGTATTTTAAATATTCCAGATCTGTGAGTTATATGTATGCATTAATTAATGATAATTATGTAGAATATTCAATTTAGGTGATGCGGAAATCGTATTCTATATTCTATGTATATAACAATGGTATTTGTCTTTTTTTCAGCTTTCCGATGTATCCTGCATGTAGCAGGGTAGGCAGAGGGGCCTAGTGGTAAGGCATTCCACTCCCCACTTTCCATAGAATGGCGAAACTCAACGCCGCACTTTGCCTTGACACAACTTTTATTAAAAACATTGTTTTTATATAATATTGTTTTAAATTGTGTACCTATGTTTCAAAGTTTTTAAAATATAAACAAATTCATAGTAATAGTTAGATTTACATATTCATTCATATTCATATACAGCAGTAAATAAAAATGGAGCTGCAACTGACAAATACACACGATCAATGTAAATATTAAATAGGTTCGAATCCAGCAGTGGACACGAGGCCTCGCTGCCGCTGTCACAACAAACATTCGAATTTCATGTTTCAGAAGTATGTAGACAACGTCATGTCAAACAAAGCTGCATTCAGATTTTAAAGTTAATCCCATTTTCATTAAATCAGAAATTATAATTTTAAGTTCATTATTATGCAATGGGACAGCGTTTGAGTGTAATCACAATGGTTGTGGGTTCGATTTCCACTCGTGGGAATGAATTATTTTTATTTCTCCCTTTTGGAAGACAAACTACAGTGTTGAATTCGACCACTCATCACACAATGTCGCTAAGATTTTCCGGAAAATAGGAAACAGTGAGTTGAACCATCCAGTTGTTCAGGTTATAACTAACCGAGCAGCTGCTATCGTAAAGTTATTTATTGTTAGTATTAAAAGAAAACTTTAGAAGTTGCAAAATAAGCTTCTTTTATAAACTTTTCATTTATAGGTAAGTATGAAATACAAATGAAATAAGTTTTTTTTATGACATCCTATATTTAGAATGTCTAACTTATTATAAACGTATCATAAAAATTGTATTCTTATAGAAAAAACACACGCGACGATCATGGGTTCAATTTACACTTTAAAAAGTATTTGTATTTAAATAATAATCGGTTGCTTCTATCTTGAGGCCAGTCGTGGAGCACGGGCACAAAGTGTGACTGTAAATCGACTGGTTGTGGGTTCGATTCCCACTCGAGGAGATGAAATATTTACTTAAATTTATATTTCCATTTCTTCGCTCTGGTGTCGAGGCTAAGCGCGGCGTTGACTTCTGCCACTCAACATGCAATGCCTCCAGAATTCGGCAGAAAGTGGGGAACGGAATGAACTAGGTTCCCTCTGCCTACCCTGCTGTGTGCAGGATATAGCGTGAAGGTGAATAATAATCGGTTTTGAAAGTGCTCTTTTGGATACCGCTACCTTATATGCGATGTGAATAAGAATTTCAGAAAGCTAGGTACAAAAAGTTACCCTACACGATGCAGGATGGAGGATTTGTCCATCACAAAAAAGTGAAATGGTAGATACGTAAGTATAAAATAAAATTTTATTTATTTTTTGTAATTGCATAATATGCTAAATATACATATCTAAGCCAAATAGCCACATACTACATAAAACAACAAGCATATTGACAGAAACCGCCACTCAACACGCAATACCTCCCAAATTCGGCGGAAAGTGGGGAAAGGAGTGTCTTAACACTAGGTTCCCTCTGCCTACCCTGCTGCGTGCGTGATACACCGTGAAGCTGATTTATTGAATTTAATTTAATATTGATAGATTTTTTTGAATACTAGCTCTGAAGCTTCGTGTGGTCAAATTGGAATAATTAAGAGTTCCGCGTAGTATTCTCAGAACGGAAGGTACTGTGCGGGTACATTAGGATACATGTTGACGACTAACAACACCCTATATATAGCCTTCAAACCAAATACAATTTCAAAATAAGCACAATTTTTAAATTTCAAGCCAGTAGTCGCTTTTAATGGTAGTATACAAAAATAGATTGATAAATATTTAATATTACAAGTTTAATAGAAGATTTTTTTCTAAATTATTATTTTTAAAATTTAATTTCATATTTATAGAGCCTAATATTAATTATTTATTATATAAGTATTTTAAAATTAATAAATATTCGCATTTTTTTACCTTTTTTCTAAGACTACTCCTGTTCGATACCCATTTGCGGGGAACGAATTATGTTTATTTCCCGCTCTCGCCATAAGACAAAACACGGCGTTGAAACCCGCCACTTAACATGCATTGATCTAGAAAATTGGATGGAAAGTAAGTAATGGAGTATTTTAAATTTAGGTTCCCTCTGTATATAATGATATTTATATACGGAATACAATGTGAAATCACCGAAAAACTAAAAAAAATCTCGAAAATTCTACATATTAAAAAAAATCATCACAGCTACTGTACTAAAAAAGTATCAACTCAAACAACATTGTAGGTAGCGAGAAGAGTTTTCCTTTTTTTTGTAACAGTCTATAGGACCGCCATCGTCGTGTTTGTCATGGCGGCGTTCTTTTATTTGTCAATACATTTAGCACGTACGCCATATCCATTGATTTGATTACGATTTTTTTCTACAGGTAAATTTTATATATATATATATATATATATATATATATATATATATATATATATATATATATATATATATATATTGAGGCCGGTGAGGAGGTGTTCGATCCCCACTCGAGGAGATGAAATATTTGCTTAAAATTATATTTCCATTTCTTCGCTCTGGTGTCGAGGTTCAGCGCGGCGTTGAGTCCTGCCAGGCAACACGCAATGCTTCCAGAATTCGGCAGAATATATATATATATATATATATATATATATATATATATATATATATATATATATGTATATATATATAGGCATAAAGCGCGAAGTTAGTATTTTTGTAGCTGTATCGTATATGAAGATATCAAACTACAAAGGTGGGTAGGGTGGACACGGAGGGTTTAGTGTCGATACAGCCCGTTATTCACTTCCCGCCCAATTTCGAGGCATTTCTTTTTGTTTGGCGAAATTAAACGCCGTTGTGATTCTCATTGTTTTTCTATTTTACGCTGTAATTCGCATGTAGCAGACCAGACATGTAAGTAGTCAGAGGGAACCTAATGTTAAGACACTCCACTCCCTACAGTCTGTCGAATTCTGGAGGCATTGTGTTTTCGGTGGTGGAACTCAACGCTACGCTTTTATCTCGAAACCAGAGCGAAGAAATAAAAATGTTAAATTGCTACTTAACTTCCTCGAGTGATAATGCAATATGAAATAAAAATGTATAATATAAGCTCCTATTTTACTATAATCATATGTTTTTATAATCACGGTTTGTGAATAAAAAAAAAGAAATATTCTTAATAGAAATATTTTATTTTATTTTATCGCATATTACTTTAAAATATATTTATAATCCGATATCAAATATGTATATAAGAAAATTAAATCTAATGAAGGTAACTAACATTCTATTTTTATCTACTGGCATGCACCAGTAGCGGCGTCACTCATTTGTCGATTAAAATTAACTAAGAGTTTGGATGACCCACAATTCATACGAAATACCCGATCAACCTATGAACCTATGACCGCAGGTGCATTGGAGTACTATATATAGAACAACACTAAGCACAAACAGAAAAATAATTGTGAAATTAGAACCAGTAGTTCTTTATATTAGCGCCAAACAAACAATCTCTTCAGCTTTATAGAAACAGTATAGTATACTTACATATAATTAGATAGTATTGAAATGTATGTAACGTATTTAATTAATATTGTCAGTTGTCAGTTTACATTCGCTTTGCAATTATAGATAATTTATTAAATGTTAATTCTTGATAATTTAAATTGTATGCAACAAGCCGCATTTTATAAAAAAAAAAATACATAATTATGTTAATCTTAAAATATACGTCTACGTATCGGAAAAGGAAACAAATAAAAGCAATAATATATACAAGAACAAGAAAAATCATCGCATTTTCAACAAAAACAATTTTATAAATATATATAAATAAAAATAATAAAATCCATACTTACCGAAATTGCTAAAAGTTACACTGTAAACTTAGGAAACGCGCGACTAACTTCGAATAGAACTAGAGGGACGTCCGCACCGGCCGACGCGGGGACGAGGAGTGACGCAATACACGAACTAACACGTGATTGGCCGGGAAGAGGAAATGGGAAATGTTAACTGATTTTTTTTCTTTTTTTATGCACCTTAATTTTTTTACAGCTACACGGTTTTTACCCCAAAATAGGGTAGAGAGAACCTAGTGTTAGGGTAAAGCACTCTCTTCCCCACGCGACGGCTGTAGATTCGTTTCCTATTTGAAGATGTTGTATTATTCAAATATTTTTTAATTTTCTATACAACCGCTTGGCAGAAAAAACGCGGAGTTGTTCCTCTAAAATTTGTTAATCTAAAATGCCCCGAAAATTGGGTGAAAAGTAGAATATGATGTTTTGTCTAATCTCATATTAGCTATAAAAGAAAAGAGTTAAGCTAGAAATCGGAATAATCTTTTTTTGCTTATTTGATTCCAAAATCTATAGATTGCACTTTGGCTAGTTAAAGAATGACAATACAGACATTTAAAACAGACAGTAAATGTCTCATATTCAATTAGATACTTTCTAAACGCACCTCGATGATTATTTTTTCTCCAAGTTAATAATAATTATTCTTATATATTTTTAAAATTTATATTTTTAAACTATTTTAATATTTTTAAACCTTTAATTATTTTGTTGGAAAATATTTAATTTTTAAGTTTTTGCCAGAAAACATGAGAAGTATTAACTTTCATGTAATCACTCGTGTCGCTGTCCGTACGTATGTCACAGTCAACTTATCTGAAGCTACTAATTAAAAGTAAAAAAGGAAATTAAAATTTGAGTAAAGAATTTAAAAGTTGTTATATTTGAACATTTTTAAAAATGTAATCATAAGCTGAAGAAAGAAAAATATAATTAAAGCGGTTAACATGTTTTATACCATCCAAAGCTCTAAGCTATCACCATAAGCTACGGAGTGTCTTAACACTAGGTTCCTATCCTGCTGTGTGCGGGATACAGCGTGAATGTACAGTTGGAATTCCGTTATATGTCGATTTAAAGTTAACTTTTATGATTATTTATTTTAGTTCAAATTCAATTTTTTTTTTATTTCTTCAACATTTCTTTTTCACAAATTAAAACAGTGGTAGAATATTAATTGGTATAAAAAAGCATATGTGTTCAGATATAGAGAAGAAGAATTAAGGTTTTGAATTAAACCGAATTATTGCTGATGCTCATTGATAATAATAATAATAATAATAAACTTTATTTCTCAACACAATGTAAACAAAAAAGATAAAAAGTTACATTTAGGTACATAGAAAGTAATTTAGAATCATGTGAGACTGACGCTTGTACTAAGCTCTGGGCTGCGTTACCAGTCGCCAGGTTCCCACTCGCTGAAAGCATTGAATATTGGTATGCACCCATACTTGACAAATGCTAACAATAATATGGTTGAGATTTCATGATTCAAATACGCGATAAGTATTTTAAATTACTTTTTTTCTTAAAAAGAGAAGGCAGACGCGCGCGGGTCACCCGACGGTAAGTGATCACCACCGCCCTCGACCCCGTGCAACACCAGAGGGAGGTTCAGGTGCGTTGCCGGCCTTTACGGTGGAGATAGACGCGCCTTTTGGCCCAGGACCTACCCAGGTCATATCCACCTGGAAACGTGCCGCAGGTAGACTATTTCACAAATTAATTTAATAAATTTAACTATGTAGAATAAATATTCTTTATTTGTACCGGATTTAAACTTATATAAAGTTATTAGGCTTTCCGGCCGGAAATACAGCGACACTGAGCCGCGTGTAGGCGATACCTGCGAGTACGTACCGTATGTTTGATAAAGGCTCGTTATTTTGTGTACTATTTAGTTTTATTTATGTAATTATTGTTAAATAGAAATTAAAATCTAATGTTAATTATATTAAATTAGCTTGTAGTAAAAAAGTTAAAAAAAATTAAGTAAGAAGAGGAAAAAAAAATCTTGACATCAAATTATATTTTTGTTTTCTTATATATTGGGATCCAGCTTCACGCTGTATCCCGCACACAACAGGGCCCGGACCTATTATTAGGGCACTCCCATATTTGGATCCAGTAATTAAATTTATTGAAATTTGATGACTACAAAAAAAATACGATGACCCGTCATTATTACTAAGCCATCATAGATGTAAAGTTTTTTCTAAACAGATCCTGTGCTTTTCTTAGATCTTTTATATCGCTAACAATAAGTAATTCAAATAAGGCGCTTAGCAGAAATGTATGAAAATTACAAAATTGTTTATAGTTGACAGACTGATGAAGATTTTCGCGATGCTTTTATTTTGCAATAAACATTTTTCATTTTAGTTAAATGCCAGCATTTAAATATATATTTAATAAATACATATTATAATAAAATAGATATTGAGGCCAGTCGTGGCGCAGCGGCACGAGGTGTGACTGTAAAACCGACTAGTTGTGAGTTAGATTCCCACTCGAGGAGATGAAATATTTACTTATATTTATATATATATATATTTCCATTTATTCGCTCTGGTGTCGAGGTTAAGCGCGGCGTTGAGTTCTGCCACTCAACACGCAATGCCTCCAGAATTCGGCAGAAAGTGGTGAATGGAGTGTCTTAACACTAAGTTCCTTCTGCCTATCCTGCTGTGTGCGGGATACAGCGTGAAGCTGATTATATTTTATTATAATAAAATATTGAAAAATTTTATACAATTTTATATGAAAAAAGACGAATAAATCAAATTTTGCTAAAATTATAATAATATTTACCAAAATACAAGAAGTTCTGGGCAAGAACGCGTGAGTGTCACACGAACAGGCAAAAGTACCAGCCAACGCGACGCGACGGGAACGACTGACGCTGAAGAACTTTAGAGCTTTAAATTCGATGCATCCTATCCTCACTCCACCCCTTAACCCTATATTTACCCAATACATATAATTATTTATATATATTGAGTAAATATAGGGTAAATTTTGTTATTATATAATTGTATTTTACCATATTTCGAATATTTAATTTTTTTTGATATTTTTTTTATAATTTCCCCCAAGTGAGATTCGAATCCACAACCGTCACGCTTACATCGAAACGGTATCTATACCGCTGTGTCACGACAACCTCAATAAATATTATCAATAAACGACTATAATTAACTTTATTAATGACAATTCCACGGGCATTTGCGAGAACTTTGATATAAAATATATATGAGAGCAACAATTTTACAGGAAGTTAGTTATCTCTAATAACTGGAAAACAGCTTGGAAGCTATTCCAGCTAGGAAGTGAACGAATATAAAAATTAGCTACTTTTACTTCAAAAGAAAAAAAACGGCATTCTTATAGAATTATATTATATAATTATTTTACTATTCGTCTGTCTGCCTGTCTGTGTGTGTTTGTTCGTCTTTCAAGACCAATTTTCACGAGATGGTGCAGAGGTATCAAGCTCACATTATTGACTATAGATATGGATATTTCATATTAAATTGGATGGGGTACAGCATACAAAATATGATTAAGCTTCTAAGTATTAGAAGGCCAGTCGTGGCGCAGTGGCACGAGGTGTGACTGTAAAACCGACTGTGTGGGTTCGATCCCCACTCGAGGAGATGAAATATTTACTTAAATTTATATTTCCATTTCTTCGCTATGGTGTCGAAGCGCGGCGTTGAGCTATGCCACTCAACACGCAATGCCTCCAGAATTCGGCAGAAAGTGGGGAACGGAGTGTCGTTATCACTAGGTTCCCTCTGCCTACCCTGCTGTGTGCGGCGTACAGCGTGAAGCTGATTTTTTTTTTATTTTCTAAGTATTATACTCCAAGGATTTTTAAGGCAACACAATCAAAAGATGCTTTTATTCATCGTTTCTGCCGTATTTTGAACTCGCGGCTTCGCCCGCATACCACCTGTAATACTTTTATGCTGCATTTGGCAACAGATTGATTATACATTTAATCACAATTTATTTTTGATAATTCTGAGAAAGTGCAAGGAGTATGTGGCTGCTTGAGATAATGATATCAGTGGCAAGGCCCCGCGCGAATCGAACCTAGGCTTGCGGACGTAAACAGAGCGTTGATTTATTTTAATTTTCCATTTTCTCTAAAAATATACGTCTAAATTACACACTATAAAAACGAAGCTTATGATCATAAAATTTCCTCGAAAAATCGAATAACTTTTACTCGTAAGTTTCAATATTGATGTCAAATAAATAAAAAAATCAGCGAAATATCACCATACACTTTTTAATAATTTTTTATCAAAAATTCCTTATTGTTATATATTTATAAGGCATAGGTATACGGTGTCGCGGACTTTTTCTTAGAACTCAATAAAATAAAATATTTTTGTCATACAACGTACTGATATATATTTTGCTATTTTTGCAGCGCACGCGCTTAATGCAATTCGATAACGTTCATTTTTATTGTTATTTCCTTATTTAAGGGTAACTAAAACTTACACCATTATGTTATATAGCCTAAAGTACTCCTGAAGAATATAGCTTTCATACAAAACAAAAAAAAAGTAAATCGCTTCTAGGATTCCGTACCTTTTTAAAAAAAGGAACCCTTATAAGACCACTTTTTTTCTTTGTCTGTCTGTCAAGAACCTTTATCTCAGGATTGCTTGGAGGTATCGAGTTGAAATTCAAACCATATTCTCAGATCTACATCTTGTTGTCCGTTTATGTCCCATTTGAAAGTTTTATATATAAATACATACTATATCTGGCAAATAGCAGCGAAGAAAAAAAACTTAATGCTTAGAGCTTAAGCCTCTCCCTTCCTTACCTTCCGCCTAATTTAAGAGTCATGGCGCGCTAAATGACGGAAGTCGCCTCGCTTTGTATTTTTGACAGCTAGTGGGAATCGATCCCATGACGCCGTCATAGCGCCGATGTTGATGGCCTGATAGGATTTGTTTTTAATATGTTATTGTCTACTCAGAGTGTTGTTATGCATTATGTAGCGTTTCACCACCACACAAAGCAGTAGATTTTGACAACGAGTGGGAATCGAAGACACGACAGCCTCATGAAGCCGATGCTGATGTCCTGGTAAAGTTTATTTTTAGAAGGAGAAACAGAGTGATTTTTTCATTGATTAAAAGATATTTAGTTGAAGTTGATTTTTTTTAGCTTAGCTGCAACTTAAAATGTGTATACAATGTGGTTTATATAATAATGAAATAATCAACGCTAAGCTATAAATCGTTAAAAAATGTATTACTGTAGGTAAATACCGTAAAAGCTTCATTACACATCATTTAACAATAATCGTTGTTTGATACAAAAATTAAGCAGTAAAAAATTTCATGCATTCGAAACTAGGTCTGTTTTTATTAAGAATTTAAATAATTTTAAATAATATCTATAGGCATTATTAACAATTCCGATTGGCTGCTGTGGTTGTAAGTTCAAATGTCTTTCAAAAAAATATTGTTCTCATAGTATACAGGATGGAAGTGTCAGCACCACTTTAAGTGAAACCACAGTTTTAACTACTTTATAAAAGCCTATTATTTTTTTCCCAAAAATGAAAAAGTCATTTTTTCAAACAAAATAAATAACAAAATTATTGTTGTAATATAAAACGCCATTTGTCAAGAACGACGCACGCACACATGAACCTATCAAAGGGAAACCGCCGCATACACCTCATTTCGAAATCGAGTCGTAGGTATTGGCGGCAAAGTTCAAAGTTGCTTAACCTTTAGTAGTATTTTTGTAGTAGTGTGTGTTTACTTTATTGGTATCTATGCTTAACTGCGTCACACGAAATACAGATATGGATAAACATCGTGAAATGAAAAAAAATCCTACGTCTAAGCTGTCGAGGTATCTTTATAAATTTCTTTAGGTATGGGTTTAAAATATTTTGCCCTATATGGTGTTTTCGTAAAAGGAGCACTGACACTTCCTTACCTTTATATTTTATTTATACCTTTTATATTTTCCTAATCTTGACAAACAAATAGCTGTATTGTGTTCCGCCACTACACGACACAACTCTAGCAGAATATTTAGTATGAAGTCAATCAAAAACATTTCTTTTTATAGGTTAAAAATATATGAAATGGCATAATATAAAGTGTTCATGCAAAACATTCTCTTATATGTTAATTAAATGGAAAAACCGGCTTAATGTTGGACATAACAACAATGGAGTAATTCTGACAAGCGAAACAAGACACTGTCTAGCACACGGGGGGGACCCCGTGTGCCGCCTGTGAGCGAAGCTGTCGAGATGCATTGTAATGGACCTAGTCCAGGATGAGATGGTCAAAAAATATCTTAATGTATGCCAATATCTCATTTTGACTACTTTGTTGTATTATTTATTTTCGATTTTTAATTTCCGACGTAACTCCCTATTTGCCTATTTTGTGAACCATAAAGATCACAAAACAGGCAAGAATAATGTACTAAACGTTAAAAAGTTAATGTGCGTTACCATGACGATATGACTAAGTTTAGTTACGTTTCAGGTCTGTAAGCCGCAATGTCTGCTCGGTGGCGGACCTCAACACCGCACTTTATCTAACCGTATCGAATCAATCAAAATATAAAATGCTGCTTAAATATCCTGTAGTACGGGTTCAGTAGCTTATGTTGAACGTTACGTTGACGGAGTAATATTGATTTTCACAGATGGATATCCAACACAAAAACCTATTTTTAATTTTTTTGCATTTTTTTACCAGATTGGCACATTCCATCAGCTCTATTATAAAGCTGATGGAATGGAACTATAGAGCCTCTACAGTATTACTTTTTTAAGCTTTACATTGTATTCCGCACATAGGAGGGTAGGCAGGCTTGAACCTCCGAATCTAGTGCCAAAACACTCCGTTTCCCATTTAAGACATTTCTGTTCCCCATTTTCCGCCTCAAAGATTTTTTAATTTAACAATATTTTGCTTAAGAATAGAATCTACTCAAGCTTAGCTAGCTTCCTGACTCGCTTCCCATATTCATTATTACCTGCATACTTTCTACACTTTCTTGTGCAAAAACGATCCTATAAACGCTTGTAAAAATAATTATTTAAAAAAATGCAAACTTTGTAAGTGCACACCAGTGCGCTTATGGATCGTATTTAACGGGTCCATTTCTCTTAATATACACGACAATTTAATTTGCTTTAGAAAGGACAAAAATTCTAGAAAGATTCAGAAGAAAAAATCCATTTACTTGTGTATATTGGACCATTAAGACTAATTCTGAGCTTCTGCCTTCTGACTGTAAACACAGTGAATGTAGGTTCGATTCTTAAACGAGGAAAGGAGTTGTATTTACGTTCCCACTCTGATAGAACAAAATACGTGTGCGTTGCATCAATCAACAAACAGTTGAGGATATATTCTCTAGGACAACCTGTCTGAAGCTGAATAATTAATACCGTAAAGAAGTATACTCCATTATCACTTAAGAGAATATCTATTATCTAAGAATCACTGTATAAAACTTTAGTATTTTAAGGAAGTCCAGAATTAATTTCGTTTTCTTTTTTTTCACTTCACGCTGTATCCCGCCGTGCTGAGTAGACAAAGGAAAACTAATGTTAAAAACACCGTACGCCATTTGCGTCCAATTTTCAAAACATAACGTGTCGAGTGGCAGAAATCAACAGGCAATCGTTTTTAATATTAAAACTTCATTTTTAATTACGTAAACCATTCTGTTGGACCAAATAGACATTGATTTCACGGAAAAGCACTGCAATAGGAAAGCTAAATAATGAATAAATTAAAATGCGAAGCTTTTGGTGTATTTTACATACAGCGTTCACTGGGACGCGAAACAAAACAAAATTTGTCTGGACAATAGTCGTGTTAACCCTATTCTTGATACTGTATACAATTGGATACATTCAACTTTTAGAAAATCCCGAGAAAGATTAGCGAAGAGATTTTCTCTAACGACTTTTTAAAACTTTTATTGTTTAATATGACAGAAAATATACTTATATTTCCACAAAAAATATTATTTAAGCGCTTGCAACACTAGAATCAGCTGTAAAACGCAATATGGCGGACCGATCGAATGCGTCTACGCATCGCAAGGTAGGAATAATAATTATTTATTATATTTTGTTCCAAATTGTTTTCAAAAACATTCGGATTGTTAAAGCTTATTATATATTCTAATCATTAACGTTATTTTCATGTACCTATTAGTATTAGTAATTTTTTGTGTTTTTCAAGTGTAGCAAATATGATACATTGCCAGAGAGCGAACATTCTAGCCATTTTTCGCTCTGTATCAAATATGAAACATTGCCTGATTTGTATAGATACTAGTTGCAGGTGTTTTATTTGCAGGTACTTTCTCACCTTATTATGCAACGACAAAGAAGAGCTCGGCAACTCGTAGCTTTTGTTCCGAAATCGGAAGCAAAATCAAATTTGGACAAAAGTGAATCATCTGAGGATGAAGTTCAATACTACACCCGTCTTACGCACTCTGACAGCAGTTCACCACCTCCATCATTGCGATCTTCAATAGAAAACCTAAATCTTCTCTCAGATGATGATATTGAAATTAATCAAGTGATTGCTTCAAAGTCTTTGGTACAATCATACAGTCAACAGCCATCACTTTCGTTTAACTCTTGTTCGTAGAGGAGAGGTCTTGTTGGTAGAGGATCTCATGCACAAGTCGTATGCAATAAAAATAAGATTGCTGTCGTTAAATGGTTAAATAATAAATGTGTCACTGTTGCAATTACCTTTGTAGATGCTTATCCTACCCAGACTGAGGTTCGTTACAAGAAAGAACAAGGTAGAAAAATGCCAGTGACTTGCCCAAATTTAATAAAAACATATAACATTTACATGGGCGGTGTTGATCTCGCCGATATGTTGATCGCTCTGTATCGTACACCATT
The DNA here is from genome assembly GCA_021202915.1 of Heliconius himera. NCBI lineage: Eukaryota > Metazoa > Arthropoda > Insecta > Lepidoptera > Nymphalidae > Heliconius > Heliconius himera. Next base: position 21,372 of record JAJHJA010001185.1, on the reverse strand, counting down.
CCGAGGCCATCGTTGGTATTTACCAATATTTTCTCAATTGCTCGACATCTGTATAAACAATTCTTGACTTCTATATCGGCGTGATAGAAAATCCAGGATGGATACCAAAAAACAAAAAGCCCTAAAAACATTTAGGATTGAAATTTTTGAAAGTTTACGGAAGGTACAGGTTTGAAAGAACTGATACGAGCGATATCAGCAGACCTGGCATGAAATCAACCAAGATTATTCAGAACCCAGTAGCTGAAAGGCCGCCAGATGCTGTTCGGTATGATCGAGTTGCTCATTATCCAACTAGCAGAGGAAGGTGTATGTATTGCACAAAAGGGTTGACTAAATTTTTTTGTCAAAAATGCAAATTTAGGTTGTGCTTATTGCCGGAACGTAATTGTTTCATAAAATATCATACCAAACAGTAAATTTATTAAATATGGAAATTATAAACTCCTTACAAAGGATTTATTTATAAGACTGATTTTTTACTTAATTTTAATTACCAACAATTTAGGTTTATAAGATGCAAAGACTGTTTTCTATATTAATTTTTATATCTATGTTGAAGTAAAAAATAATTATGTTTTATACTTTGTTATTTCATTGAGAATATTGACATTTAAGATTTTGTTTTGTTACAATTATGGTTTAAATATGATTTATTAACTTCACTCAAAGACGGGCAGTGTAGCAAATGAGATACGTTGACTTTATAGTACTGATTGTTAAGAGACTGGTAATGTATCTAATATGATACGCTCAATAAATATTAAATTACTTATATTGTATTTTTTTTTTTTTTTTTTTATCCCTTCAATAACCCCATAAAAACATATTAAAGATATTTTTTTTCAATATTTCAATTTTTTTTTTCTGCCAAGTATAGGGTTAATATATCATTGTATGAAACGGTTATGATGGAGTTGTATGGTTTTTTAAAAGAAATTTACTTAGAGGAGATATTTAGCTAGAGGCGTGCTAATCGTGGTGAGGGGTACAAGCGTGTTACTGTAAACGGCAGGTTGTGGGATCGATTTCCATTCCAATTATTTAATATTTTCATTTCTTCCCCCTTCTATAATGTATTCGCAACTATTAACATAGATTTAATTCTCACACGGTGACATTTTCACTACCAAAAATTTATTGGTAGACCTAATACAAAATCGTTCAAAATATAAATAATAAAAAAGTTATAATTTTAAAATGGTTAATTAATATTATTAGGATATAACATAATTTTATGGTAAGAAGTTTCTTTTTAGTTAAAAAAAATTTTTTTACTTATTCTTTCTTACTTTGTACATTCTAATTCTCTTACTAAAACCGTAGAGTCTGATCTTCCACTCGGTGTAATGCTCCCTCGCTGAATCAAAATAATTAACTTTGACTTTGATACGTTTCTAAACAAAGCCTTACTTACTTAGTCCTTACAGCGTTTCTAAAGGTTTTGATTTCACTTTTGTGTACAACATTACGTTATCCGATGTCATTTATCTTGTGGAGAAACTTTATGATATTATGAGTCCATAGAGTGTATATCAACTTTTAACTTGTGATAGGTGACATTGGCGAAATGATGGTTGCTTGTGCTCAACTGGCCATATATCAAGAAATCAATCACTCAATCCACTTGTGATAGTAAACTGATAGATGTGTTTATAGACAATTTTTATACTTTAATGTTTCTATATAATATTTTAAAATATTAATAAAATAAAAACTTTTTTAAAAATAAACTTTCAAGTTTTTTGTTGTGATGTATTGTATTTTACAAATCAAGGTCTTTCATTTGATCCATATTTGGTTGTTTGTTTATAAATGTATAATCCACCATTTTGTTGCGGCAGCCATGTTGGATTATCAACAATATTTTAAAAAATCAGCTTTACGCTGAATCCCGCACACAGCAGGATAGGCAGAAGAAACCTAGTCTTAAGGCACTCGTTCCCCACTTTACACAGAGTTCTGGAGGCATAGCGTGTTGAGTGGCGGAACTCATCGTCGCGCTTTGCCTCGTCATCGGAGCGAAGTAATGAAAATATAAATGTAAATAAATATTTAATTACCTCGAGTCCCCACTTCGAACCCACAACAAGTTGATTTCACAGCCACAATTCGTGGCCCTGCGCCACGATTTACCTCATCAACAACAATAATATTGATTATATGTAATATCATTGTCAACAGAACTAAATGCAGCTTATTCGGAGATTGAGAAGTGGATCAAATTGAGTTATATTATTACAAATATATATTATTACAAATATACTAACACAAATAATATTATAGCAATTTAAATGAAAGCTTTAAATATAAAATCCACGTAATATGTGAAAAATGAGAAGGAATTTATACAACAATGCATAAATGACGTTTGGTAAAATAGTAATAATTAATACCGCCTGGAGCCTTGCGGTTAATAGAATAGCTGCAATGTAACATTGCTATTACACAAACGTCAGGCATATTGAATTTCTCTTTGCGCTTTATAAAAACCGAACAAAAACTTCCACAGATACAGATACAGATACAATAAGGCGTAGTATCTAAAAAACGTTATTAATTATATATATTAAATAATTTATCATTCATTTTTTACCTTGTTTATTATTTTTAATTATAAAAATATTGAATAGATGTTATACTAATAACTAGTGGTGCGAATAAATATTACGCTTAAATTAACATTCAAGCCATCATAGTCCATAGGCATAGCACTTAACTGTAGTCGTGATGCTTGTGTGGTGTTCATATCCTACTACTGGGAGACTCAATAAATTTTATTTTGCATCTGTGGTAAAACAAAATTGTCCTTCATCACTTAACCAATCTCAATTTCAAAACAATATCTCAATTTTGGAGGAACTACTTAAAGCTTACTTAAACGGAGGGTTTTCACACTAGGTATGCTTACCGTCTCTAAGTTAATTCCAACTTATAAGCTGCTTTAAAAGCTTTCTAAACTCTATTTCTGTGTAAGTCCTGTGATGCACATACGCTGTGCAAAGATAATCCGCTAAAGGGATTTATTTTTACTGTTCGTCTTTATGAAACGAGTGTAAAGTTGTGAGTAAATATTTAGGTACAAAGAAAATTTAAGTAGTTCGCGTGTGAGCAACAATATTTATCACATAATCTTGTTTCTTTTTTGTAATTTAATGTATCCAATAATAAAAATTTGTAACATAAAAATAGTGAACATAAATGTAAGCGTTCCTCGTAGCGCAAGTTCTCAATCGTGTGACAGTAACCGCGATTGCGGTGGTTTGATTCCCATTTGAGGAAACCGCCTACCCTGTAACGTGCGGGATATAAAGTGAAGTTAAAAAAACCGAAAAACCGCAAGTTAGGCTCGCCACCGAAGATTCCGTACAAAAATTGGGAGTCTCGAGCTTTTCTGAAATTCAAGTTTAGTTTAGCTAGAGACCTTTCATCTGATACCTTACTTGAACTGGCGTATTTAATATTAAATTTTGCCTCTTTTAATGCTCTTATTTTTTAGAATACAATCATTAACGCTTGTAGATCTAAAAAACTACCTATAGATCCTAGCTGCCGAATTTCTTAATTCTCGTTCAAACGGAAGTATCCTATTATTTTTGATTCATTTTATAGTGTCGATTTTTTGCGATAAACGGCCATATTATTTTTAAATAAATGTAGAAATACGATTTTTTTCAGGAAATCATGGTAATATAGATTTGATATGGTTATATGGTTTGAATTTCAACGGTCCTCCGATATTTCAAAGGTCCTAGAAACTGACCTGGTCGGTTCGAGCGGGCGGGCGGTTCGAGGCGCGGGTTCGAGTCCCGCTACGTTCAAATTTTTATAAAATTAAATTAGATTAAATTAAGCAGTCACACCTCGTGCCGCTGCGCCACGACTGGCCTCTCAAATTTTTATACGTTTTCTAAATAAATATTTTTCTTTCCTAAGTGTGGTAATAACACTTTAAAAATGTTAATATTGTCAGATATTTCCCTATATTTGTATAAGGCGTGAAACTCAAAATAATCCAGTCTTTATTTTAATGCAGGTTTACCAAACTAGCTATATAGCCAAGCAGCCATACTCTTCAATTTCATATTCTATATTATGTTTTAACCAGTCATATAAAAATAAAAGAAATCCTTATAATTTATAAATCATCTTCTCCCCTTTCCCTTAGATTTGAACCCTAAACGTTAAATATACTCAAATCAAATGCCACTACGTACGAAATATAATTATTGTTAAAAAAATAAAAATTAAATCAGCTTCACGCTGTATCCAGACAGCAGGGTAGGTAGATGGAACCTAGTGTTAGGACACTCTGTTCCCCACACACAGCGGCAGAACTCAACGCCGCGCTTAACCTCGACAGCATAGCGAAGAAATGGAAATATAAATTTAAGTAAATATCTCATCTCCTCGAGTGGGGATCGAACCCACAGCCAGTCGGTTTTACAGTCACACTTTGTGCCGCTGCGATACGACTGACCTATATTATTGTTCTTAGATAAAAAATAGTAAAGTCATCGCGATATAAATATTAACAATGTTTATATATATAGTGGGATCAACAAATATTTACCGAATGTTGGTGACAATCACGATGTCAAGAGTCAAGAGCGGCCCTTATCTCTTACGTACGCACGCTAATGGAGGACGTTATATTAATTTATGTTAAACAGAATTGATTTGATTGAGCTATTTTCGAAATTATTTAATTTTATATGCAAAAATTGCGGCGTTGAGTTCCGCCACTCAACACGCAATGCCTTCAGAATTTGGCCGAAAGTGAGCAACGCAGTGGTCTTAGTTGGTTTCCTCGGCCTGCTTGCTTTTTTTTGTATATGAAATATTAAGATTTTTTATTAAGGAATATAAAATATTATATTTTCCTCTACATTTCTACAGTCAATGTAGGCGTTAATTGATTCAATATTTTTCAGTTTCTTTTTACAGTAAAATAAATTTAACATTACCATTTTTTCAATTTACAATTAAAAATAATGTATACCTTTATTTATTTATCGACGAAATGCTTATCTCGTTAACTTTCTTTAGCTATGTCGATATTGTTTTGTCTTCGCTCCCTAAGAGAGCCAAGTCTATCAATAATTCTGATTTGAAACAAGATCTTCTAAGTAGAGCACCCAGCAACTGAGTGTTACCTGTTTATAGTACGGATTTCTTAGAGATGGTTAGTATTTAATTTTAAACGCAACGGAAATTACGTGATTTTAAAAAATATATTATTTTAATTGATAAAATATATTGAGGGCATCGTGATACAAGGGCAGAAGGGTGTGACTGTAACGCGACGGTTGTGGGTTCGATCCCCACTCGGCGGAATAAATTATTGTTTATTAATATTTTCATTTCTTCGCTCTGGCACTAAGGCAACAGCCCAGCGCGGTATTGAGTTCTGCCACTGAACAAGCAGTGCCTCAAAAAAATCAGCGGAAAGTGGAGAAAGGAGTGTTTTAACACTAAGTTTCCTCTGCCTATCCTGCTATATAATATATTATATAAATTATTTATTATATATTTATTAATGAATATATTATATCAATATGTTATATAATTATTATCTAAGGAAAAAAAGGAACACTGTAATTAAGTACTGATTTAATAACAAAATTACAATCACATTAGCTTAGAGCAGAAAAACGGAACAAAATGTTCACAAACTTACGTAGAAGTAACTTACACATAATATGTTTAATAAAAATAAATAAATAATCTTAAGACATTTCATTATAACTATTTTAATTTAAACTTCCTTTCTTCCTCTTCATATTTTAAGTTAAGGCGGATTTTTGTGTGGTTCATCCAATGTAATTAATTCTGAAACAAAGAAATATATTTTTATTTAATAAATCAAGACCACCATGGCGAAGTAGGACTGTGACTGACTGTAAACGCGATGGTTATGGGTTCGATAGTAATTCAGGGGAATGAGCTATTTTCATTTCTTGTCGGACTAGGCGCAATGTTAAATTCTGTGATCTGTCACAAAACACGCAATAGTAGAAGAACCCGAGCTTGGATTTTGAAACTTCTATGGGCTCTACTGAATATTACACAGGATGAAAATTTGTACCCTACAATGTCTCAAATTTGGGCGACCAGCGGAGAACGGAACGTCTTGACACTAAAGACACCATACGTTATAAATATATCAACTTATTACATACATACATACATATTGTTATTAATTAATAAATACTATTTACTAAGTGAAGCTACCAGTATATTTGATACTGTCGTACCACGAATGGAATTTGAACTCACAACCGGAGTGTTCATTACACATTCCCACGAGATCGTTAAGATTATAAGGAGGTTGAATCATATTATATTTATAGGTTTATAATGTAGAGAAGGTACCTAAGCTTAACATTTTTATTTATTTTGAAATATAAATGTTTAAGGCCGGTCGTGGCGCAGCGGCACGAGGTGTGACTGCAAAACCGGCTGGTTGTGGGTTCGATCCCCGCTCGAGGAGATTGAAATATTTACTTAAATTTATATTTCCATTTCTTCGCTCTGGTGTCGAGGTTAAGCGCGGCGTTGAGTTCTGCCACTCAACACGCAATGCCTCCAGAATTTGGCAGAAAGTGGGGGACGGAGTGTCTTAATAATAGGTTCCCTCTGCATACCCTGCTATGTGCGGGATACAGCGTGAAGCTAATTTTTTAATTTTTAATTTATAAATGTTGTAATATTATGTTGGAACTGTCCGCGAGGTCTAAATATTTTTTTGAGTGTTCATAGACACCTAATAAAGACTTCTTAGTGATGGTGGCCGTTAGTCGCGGCGCACGCGCATCCTTTGTTTGGCCTAAACTCTTAAATGATTTATATTGTTTTTTGACAACCGGCCTCCACCCCCATTACTGATAGCAGCGTCATATTTTTTTGAGTTCAATTTATTAAAAATAATAAATAAAATGGACGCTGCCACGGCAAAAGAATATAATATATATGCCATTAAAAAAATGTGGAAATTCCTGGTGATATAATGGAGCGATTTATTATTAACTTTTAAATGATAGTAAATATGATCAGGATGCAATATCCGGTATAGGTGAATTGATATATTTTTATGATATTTTTTTTATCAGCTTCACGCTGTATCCCGAACACAGCAGTGTAGGCAGAGGGAACTTAGTGTAAGACACTCCGCTTTCCACTTTCTCGTGGGATCGAACCCACAACCAGTAGGTTAGTCACACTTTATGCCGCTGCGCCACGACTGGCCTCTTTTATGATACTTTTTTATTTATATCTAATATTCAATTGATTTTAATAGTTTTTTTACTCTTCTTTTCTAATCAATCACACAAATGCAAAGCTCAGCTTAAGACCGATCAATTAGAGTGGGTTTAAAACTGGGTTTAAAATGCAGAAAATCTTATACATTAACCATAGGCGTACCTAGAGGTTTGGGCTGAACTTTATCTTTGAACGTTACACGTAAAGATGTGTTTGTGTTAAGGATTTTTTTTTATTTTTCATTAAAAAATTTTGTTAGAAAAATTTCTAGGGTTGACACAAGACTATTTTGGGACTTATCCTATAACAATAACGGAACAGCATTACACTTACATAACAGCATTCGACTCCCAAGTGCCTCTGAGCTGGACACAGTATGACCCCGCTGATCCTCACCAGGTTGCCAGGGTCGCAGTCCTCAGTACGCAGACAGATGCCACCCTGCCTCACGCATGGCTCTTCTAGCTCGATGATGCTTACCACTAAAATTAGAAAATAATTATTAAGTAGGTTATTTTTAGAAGTTTTATAAGCATATACGATTTGAATAGCCATTTTTAATATTACTATTACATACTTATATGTTAAAAAATATTTAATCTGTAAAAAGTTAATTGTAAATTTCCGCAATATTTTTATTCTTAATCTGTATTCCACATTTAACAGGGTAGGCAGAGGTATCCTAGTAAAAAGACACTCCGTGGAGGACTATCCGCTGCTCCGGGAATTACTGTTAGCAGAGAGAGAATATTTCATTCCCTGAGTGGAAATTGAACCCACAACCGTCGCAACCGTCGCCTCTATAGAAACACGCTTGTGCCACTGCGCCGCGATGGCCTTAATATTACATAGAGACAATTGGAAACATTTAGTTAAATTTGTCTTAAATAAGTTACATTAACTTCAATTATACTTTTATTTATATACATAATGATGTATCTTTACTTACAACCGCTTTTTCGATCTGTAAAACCGACTAGTTGTGGGTTCGATCTCCACTCGAGGAGATGAAATATTTACTTAAATTTATATTTCCATTTCTTCGCTCTGATGTCGAGGCAAAGCGCGGCATTGAGTTCTGCCACTCAACACGCAATGCCTCCAGAATCCGGCAGAAAATGGGGAACGGAGTGTCTTAACACTAGGTTCCTTCTGCCTACCCTGCTGTGTGCGGAATACAGTGTTAAGCTGATTTTTTTATTTAATATTTATACCTATAATATAACAACAAGTTTAAGCGGCGAAACCGCGTTTGGGCTTTTACCACCAGAGTTGGAATCGAATTCACAATCACCGATTTCGACGCTCATATAATAAATTACCAAAAATATATATAGCTCTAATGATAGTAAATAATAAGTAATCAAGTTATTCTACGTATTGTGTACCTTACGCAGTGAGCACCGGATGCTGTTTATGAGAACTTCCGCCCTCCCCACTCAAAGAGCATACAATACAATTAAGATAATGGTATTACATTATATATATATATATATATATATATATATATATATATATATATATATATATATATATATATATATATATACTTTAACTGTAATTAAATATTATACTTGTTATATCAATTTATTTTACTTAATCTTTTGTTTTTGTATTAATTTATAGATGAGTAATATCGCAACTGAAATACAAAAATTAAAATAATTCCAAAAAAAAAATATTCGACAAATTATAGCGAAACGGAAGGTAAATAATAATGAACATGACACTAATTATTTTAATCACTTGACCCCCAATTGCACTAGAATTCAGACATCGTAAGAAATGAGATATTATCAGTGTCCCTAATGTCATTTTTAGGGTTCCGTACCTTTTCAAGAAAAAAAAAAGAATATTATAAGATCACTTTGTTGTCTGTCCGTCTGTCTGTCTTTCAAGACCCTTTATCTCAGGAACGCTTAGAGATATCGAGTTGAAATTCAAACCATATACTCAGATCTACGACCCAATGATTAAAACGTTTTTCTATATTTACTTACGCCCAATATTAATAACCTATCTGCAACGTCAATCTTAGATTGTTTCATACATCTATCCTATCTAGAGATTGGATAGATGTATGAAACAATCTAAGATAGACGTTGGAGATAGGTTATTAACATTGGGCGTTAGAAAAAAGATATGGCCGCGTATATCGAAAAAACACGTATTTCAACACTATCAAGGGAATCAAAATTAATAGGGTACTTCCAATTAACCTAGAATTATGAAATTCGGCAGCTAAAATCTATAGGTAGTTCAGGAAAACTATACATTTATGGTTAAATCTTAAAAAATAATATCCTTAAAATGGGAGAAAAATTCGATATTAAAGCCGCTAAGTCCAAGTGAGGTATCAAATGAAAGGGCTCTGGCGTAGTTAAGACTGAATTTCAGAAAAAGCTCAAGACCTCCAATTTCTTACAGAATTCTAGGTGAGCAATTCTCGATCTCGATTCGCCCTTGTCCGGTTTTTCTTTTATTTCCTTCATGCTGTATCTAACATTGAATGGCATTTAGTATGCAAAGGGAGCCCACTAGTAAAACATTTTTTATCTAACTTGCCACTCAATTTGCTAAACATTACGTGTTGATTGACGGAACTCAACGCCGCTCTTAGATCTATTTATAAACCACTCTCAAGTCTGAGATCCATCTTGAGATGCAGTTTCCATTCATATACAATAAACAAATATTGCCTAGTATAAAATATATGTATTTGTTAAATTAAATTCGAACTCACAACCAGCATACAATGAAATTTTATATTCTTAATAAATCCAAGTCTAGATTTAACACTTGTTTACTGTTTGACATTGATACTCTCGTAAATATTGAGTTTACTGCGGCAATGAGCGAAAATTTAGTTTTAGTTTATAAATAAATCTGACTCGATCGAGTAGTAAATAAAACTATATAGATAGTAAAATGTATATAATAAAGTGCCTTAGTGTTGAATAGTCAAGGGCGTTATTGTTTTGTTAGAGGCCAGTCGTGGCACAGGGCACAAGCGTATGGTAGGAAACGAGATAGGTCGTGGCTTCGATTCAAATTTTTATAATTTTCATGTTCCTCGTTCTGGTGTCGAGGCAAAGCGCGGCGTTGTGTTCCACCACTCAACACGCAATGCCTCCAGAATTCAAGGGAAAATGGGGAACGGAGTGTTTTAATACTAGATGTTACATGCAAGATACAGTAAGAAATTGAAAACAAATATTGTTTTAAAAAATAGTGTAGTAAATAAAAAGACAAGAATATTTTATGAAATACTATTACTGATTAGGCCAATAAAAGTGTGAAAATCTTTTTACTACATCCTGCATATACATACATAGCAGGTTATGCAGAGGGAACTTAATGTGAAGACACTCCGTTCGCCACTCTCCGCCAAATTTTCTAAATATTGAGTGGTGGACCTCAAAGCTGTGCTTTGTTTAACTATGCTATTATAAAAAAAATTGTAAAAAAAAATATATGACTTTACTGTAATTTGACACCAAAATGTATATTAATGAATAAGAAGATTATTATTGATAAGAAAGCACTTTATGACATATATTGTTTCTCTTTTTCTTAATATTTTTTTTCTTCTAATCTTTAAAATATAAATTTATTTTTTATTTATAATCTATCGTCACTAAGAAACCTATATTATTACACTAGATATACAAGCCAGCGGTCGATATCGATGATCGAGAAAAGATTTAGTGTTAAACCGGGGGAACTCCCCCTATCTCTGACCTCCATACACTCAACTAACATATATACAAGATAACTACATTTTAATTAATAATAAACTATATTTATTCATCAAATACGCGAGATTAAAACGCACTTCCTTCGCCCTAACAGTTAACCAACTGGAAACAAATAGCAGAAATATAAATTATTATTTAAAGATATAATATATATTATTAGGGCCAGTCGTGGCGGAGGGGTACATAGCATGACTGTAAACTGTGGGTTCGATCCCCAGACGAGGAAATTAAATATATATTTAAATTTATATTTTCATTTCTTCACTCTCTTGTCAAGGCAAGGGCGGCGTTGAGTTCCGCCACTAAACTTGCAATGCCTCCTGAATTCAGCGTAAAATGGGGAACGCAGTGCCTTAACACTAGGTTCCCTCTGATTTAAAGATAATATATTTCTTTATAATTTAGTAATAACTCCTAATAATAAAAGAAAATTAAATTCTTGCACTCGATAGTCTTTTAAAAATGGTAAAAATGGAAACAAATTTAATAAAATAAGATTTCAAGTGACCTTTTTTAGGATGCTTTTAACGGAACCATTTTATTTGAAAAAAAAAAAGGTTTTGAATATTCAAAGTGAAGTCCATCTTTTTAAAACACTACTAGGTACTACTATACAATTGTATTGAGAAAAAATCATAAAACACGTCTTCGTCTGTTTTATTATTTTTTCAATGTAACAATTAAAAAGTAATTAATTTCATAATGATATATTTTTTAAAACTTACGATAAACGATGAAACCACCAAAAATGTTATTCAAAAGTTACTCAAATTTTTTATTAAGCTCAACTAAATATTTTCTTTACAACTTTTATTGAATACATATATTAGATTCCATAATGTGCATTTCTATAATTATTATATATGAATTTCACAGAGCAAAAGAAACATTAAAAAGTACTTACTTAATAAAAATCCATTAAAAATTTAAATTAAAAAGTAAATAAAAATCGCCAGCACAACAAAAACGAACTTACATTCTAACGTCGACCTCCCTTTTAATGGAGTGGCAGCCACCCATGGCACTATCAAAATCAGCACAGCAAACGCGAAAACGTATTTAATAAACATTTTTATTTGTTAGAAGAACTTATCCAAACCGTGTCCAAGTATCGTCTGACCACACCGTCACCCAGCACGCATATTTATAGCATTTTGTTGATAAACAAAGGAGGAAATTAAATTTTCCCACGATTAATCATTACACGAACTCTATATAGCTGATGTAGGAGAATTTTCTCCGTTTCAAGTCACTTTCTCGAAGCCCCTTTCGAACTGGGGGCGAGGTGACGCGATAGTAGATGATAATTCTAATCAATAGGTCATTCTGTTATATTAGTTTTAAGTTGAAGTACTTATTACGTAATGTTTTAGAAATAAACGTATAGGTATATGTAATTTATTGTGTATTTATCAGTTCGTAATTGGACTTGTGGCCAATCTCTCTTTCTATTTACTTTTTATATGCACATATAAGAAATACAGTAGTTGATAAGAAACATATAAGAAAATTGTGATTGATAAGAAAGTAAGTCCAGGGAAGTAATGAAAATGCCATAAAAATTTATGACGTTTCAAGCTATTAGCTTTTACTATAAATAGATATAACAGGTATAACTTTTAATATTTCTATAAATGTAAGTTAATTTATGTTTTAATTTTTCTTCAAAGAACTTTTTTAAGCTTCACGCTGTATCCCTCATATAATGGGATTACAACCCACAACCGTCGCGCTTACAATCGAACGCTGTGCCGTTGCGCCACGACGTGACAGCCTTAAAAATATTTAAAGATCAATATTCCAAATATACGGCCAGTTGTGGCGCAGGGGCATAAGTGTGTGATAAACGCAAGTGATCGTGGGTTCGATCCCCACTCGATAAAATTAAATATTTATTTAAATTTGTATTTTCATTTCTTCGCTCTGGTGTCGAGGTAAAACGCGGCTTTGAATTCCGCCACGCAACACTCAATGTCTCCGGAATTCGGCAGAAAATGAGAAACAGAGTGTCTTAACACTAGATTCCCTCTGCCCACTCTTCTGTGTGCGGTATACGGGAAAGCTGAAGCTGATTTTTATTTAACATTTTAATATTCCAAATATAAAAACTATTCGTTTATAGTGATATTTCAAGGTATTCAATGCACAGTAGTTAGTATTAGAGAACAAATATATTTATAATCCAGTCTACGTGAGGACTATCGCATACATACAGCTGTAGCTCCACCGACAACAATGGTCTTATTCTGGTCTGTTTGTACAATGACGGTTTTATGTATAGTGTTCGTGTTTGTATAGTACCTGGTGGAAATAGATATAGATAAGTGAATTATGTTTCTATATCTTTTTATGATAATATTATAATAATGCTGTTTTTATATTAGAAGAAAATTTAATAAATAATGTAAGACGAAGGTCCTGGTATTTGAAAGAGATGAAGAAAGGACGGAATGCAAGACGGAACATGTGAATGATTTGGTATTTTTGGGAAGTATGTTCAATAGAGATGGAAGATACAACATGGATGTGGAAAGGCTTATTGCTGCCGGTAACAGGGCCAACAGCGCCTTATCTGCATTGATGAGACGGCGAAACGCGTTTGGCCGTACACAATGCAGTGTTGGTACCGACGCTGCATTGTGTACGGCGTTGGTGACGACGGCAGCGAAACGTGGGTATTACAGAAGAAGAATGAAAGAACGAAGTTTTCAAATTTTTCAACATATTTTCAAGTACATATAATTGTTAACATGATACTAATACATATATAAACAATTTAAAATGTTTGTCTGTCTGTCTGTTTGTCCGGGCAAATCTCTGGGCAAAACTAAACCGATTTTTATGGGATTTTCATGTCCGTTAGAGGCTACTTTTTATATCGTAATTCCTGTGACAGGGATACGTAAATAGATATGAAGCAATTTAAAAAAATCAATTAAGTACGATAATTTTTGCGGGTAAAATCAAATAAAATCTTAAAAGATTATTACAAGAAGCCGGTCGTGGCGCAGGGGTACGAACTGTGACTAAACACGACAGGTTGTAGGCTCGATTCCCACTTGGACGGTTTTCAAAGTTCAAATCCCATTACGTTTATATTTTTTTCGTTTTCAAAATTATTATTTTTCTTTCCTAAGTGTGAAATAACGTTTTAATAAAAATGTTCAGAAATAAATAATAGATATTTCATAAAAAAGAAGCGGGTAAAACTGCGCATTGCCCTCTAGTAAAAAAATATTAAGGAAAATAATATAGATACTATTTAGATTTTATATGTTTTTTTTCATTGTTGTTAATGATAAAAAAATATTAGATAACACAATATATGTATATAAAGTAGATAATAGGGATGTTCAATGTATTAAATGTTAATCATACGATAAAAGAAAAACGAACGAAATATTAATTTAATATGAAACTTCAAAATCATTAATCATTTTTTTTAAATATTTAAACAAAAATGATTATATAATTTATTTGCTTTATATTTTTAATAGCTTTGCTACTCTACATAATGTTTGAAAGATCAAATCATATTATCAACATAATTATTTTACATTGTCCTTACCAAAATTCCCGCCGAATTCTGGAGAGATTGCGCTTTGCGTGGAACTCAACGCCGCTTTTTGCCTCGACACCAGAGAGAACAAATGAAAAGTGTAAGCGGGAATCGAACCCACAACTTCTCGCGTTTACAGTCGCACGGTTGTATTCTTGCGTCACGATCAGAATTTTTTTATCTTTTTTTTATCAGCGTCCTGCTGTATCTTAGTTTTACGACACTCCGTTCCCCACTTTCTGCCAAATTATGGAAGCATTGCGTGTTGAGTGGCAGAACTCAACGCCGCGCTTTGCCTCGACACCAGAGCGAAGAAATGAAAATATAAATTTAAGTAAATATTTCATCTCCTCGAGTGGGGATCGAACTCACAACCAGTCGATTTTTCATTCACACTTTGTGCCCCTGCGCCACGACTGGCCTCAACGATCAGAATAATTTATATAATATTTCCTTAATAATTTTCTTACTCTACATAATATTTAAAACATCAAACCATAACATCAACATTTAAAAACATAGACTTCCCTATTCCCATTCAATATTTTGTTTACATCATACATATATTAATTAACGCTTATAAAACGATATTCGTCGGAATATCTCCGATCTGCTCTTGACCTTGTAGCCAATTGTCAATTGTTTACAGTTTTGAATGGCCCACAGACCTCCCCTATCATGTGACCCACAATTTGACGACTGAGCCATAGCGATATGAACCTTGAGCGTCGAAATTAAGAATTATATTTGACATTTATCATTAAAGACACATCTAAATTGTATCAATATGGAATGGAATGATGTATCAACTGATTCTAAGAAGTATTTTGGTATCATTTTTTCGGTACGTAATAGAAACTTGAGTTTTAATAGCTTGTCTGTTGATATATATATTTAGTAGATATAATACATTATAAACAGAGAGATCATAGAGATGAGTCACTCTGGTTTTATTATTTTGTCTAATTAATATCTTACAATTTTTTTGTTGTTGGTTAAACAAATCGTGATGTATTTATTATTAGTCTCGATACTAAATTCTGTCAGTCTATCCTGATAACTGCAATACTGAATAATTCCGATATGTAAATTCGATATGTAATGTATGTTCCTACATATCGGAAATCATTATATAATCAAGTCATTATTTCTACGTATGTAGCAAATATAAAATCAAAATTAAATACAAATATTAAAAAAATATTTTATGTGATATCACAGCTACATACATACATTTTTTTAGCTTCACGCTCTATCCCGCATTTAGTAGAGAGCCTAGTGTGAACACACTCCACTTTCGACGGAATTCTGGAGACCATACTTGCTGAGTGGTGGAACTCAACGCCGCACTTTGCCTCAACACTAGAGCGAAGAAAGGAACATATTTCATTTCCTCGATTGGGAAACGAAACCAAACTCTCCTGTTTGGCCTCAAATCACCTCCCATACGTACATTCATATATCGTTAATATAAGAGAAATAATATAACAAGTGTCGCATCTCCCGTTACGATTATGCAACGGGAACGATAAACGTGGGAATGTGGATCCGTTCTCGCGGGTATAACTTGCAATTTTCAAGACCATTATATGTAATTGCGACCCAGTTGTACCCTCAGCCCATTGGCTGCGTATGTAGGTGGTAGTAGATACTAATCTATGCAGGCTTGTTGCTTCCTATATTTTATGATTGAGATGTTTAGATTTGCTTGGAAATGTGTTGGTAATGAAAAATATCTAGATGTATATTTATAATATCGTATATTGACTTGACTTGAGTGCTTGCATGGGTTTTGAGAGATACGGTATCAAATTTTAATACTTTTTGTTTTTACTTTTAGTTTAAATGAATCTACTACTAGTTTTTTCTTTAACTTTTTAGTTTATTTAAGCTTATTTAATTTACTTTTAATTAATATATAACTTCACGCTATACCACGCACACAGCAGGGTATGCAGAGAACCTAGTAAACTAGACAATCCGTTTCCATTAAGACAGTGCTGTTCTCCTAATATGATCAATTTAAAAATATAAATATGGTTCGATTCCCACTCGACGAAATAAAAAGTTTAATATTTTAATAAAATATTTAATATTTCAAACATTTAGGTATTTTTTTTATTATTATTATTTTATTTAATTGTCTTGACCCGTCTTCCTTCTGTTTGCTCTGCCATATCCGGGATAAAGAGAAAAAAAACCCCAAATTACCAAGAAAAATAAAAAAATATATCTCTAGTGCCAACAAGCGCTACACCGTAAAATGAGATTCACAGAATAAACAACACATTTATTTCATAACATTTATTCAATCTTTTGACATATTACAGACATCGTATACATACATTATTTTAGATCACACCGTAGTTATATACCTAGATATATCTTATAAATAAATTATTTCTTCGAATAAACTAAAACTTGACATAATAATAATTATTATTATAAAGTGACACGCTTGACAAAATATAAGAATGACTACAATTATATAAATTTAAGAGCTTAAATGCAACTATAGTTTATAAATAACCTAAGAGTTAATAAAAAAATTAAGAAATACTCCTCACTTCTTTTCTGGTCTTGTATTGACTATAAAATTTCAAACATTTTATTTATCGAAAAAAAAATACCCATACATATATAAACCATAATTTTACGAATCCATTTCTAACTTTATATTTAAAAAGATGCAAAAATCGTTGAACACGAATGCATATACAGTTACTGCACTCAGCTACCATTTCTTGATATAAACTACTTCAATATAATTTGTATGGAGACTAATCTAGCGAAGCTTATATAGTAACCCTTATAAGGTAATTTATCATTAAAATAGATCGATGTTAAATAGATACAAAAAATATCACAGACTATTAGCGGAAATTACCAAAAAATTAAGAACACTAAATATATTACTATTGAAACTTGACAAAAAAAGTGAATTTTAATTCAATATATATTGAAAGTTTATTATATATACGTTTAGTTAACACATAAAAGGAACACGTACAAGGTTATGACCATTTAAAATAACTAAATAAATCGTTTACTCTGAGGCCAAATGTATGGATAATAGATAAACTCATACAAAACTGAACATGAATTATAAGTACACGCCACTCACATAATTACTAAATTATTTTAATATAGAAGAAAGATTTTTGGGAAGCATAACGAGATGGAAATAAAATACATACATAATATACATACTTAGTGAATATTTGTACATCAACCTGAAATTCTGTGTTTTTTGTAGTAGAGCTTATACTATAAGCCTGGAAGAGATCACCTGTGAGACGCCCTTACACCAATGCCTTTCTTTCCTTTTTTAGTGTGTAATACAGTATTAAATAATAAATAATAATACGTAAATATAAAATGTAATCTCATGTCAACCGCTTATAATATACGCACATACATACACTCGTATTATATTATAAGTGAAAAATTTAAAAAAAAACGGGATAAGCGCAGGACGGGCTCGCCCACCGAGGGTTCCGTGTAAAAAATGCTTCTGTTTATAGTGTTCAAATAATCGTTTTCTGCTATATAATATCTTTTTTGTAAGTATATGTATAAATCCTTTTTTTTCAGAAATCATGGAGCCGTAGATATAGGAATATGGTTTGAAAATTGACTCGATATCTCCAATCATTCTTGAGATAAAGGCTCTTGATAGAAAGAAGGACAGACAGACAGACGGGCGGATAACGAAGTTCTAATCTAATGTTATAAAAGTACCTTTTTTCCTCAAAAGTTACGAAAATCTAAAAAGGTTTCTAGATAAGAAGTGATTCGATTGTTATATTTTAGAAATACCAGGCACACGATATATATAGGTATGTATGTTGATATTTGTCGCGGTTTTTTTATTATAGATTTATATAATCTTTCGACACTATTCTGTTTCTTTCAATATAAGGCGTGAGAGTGTGAAATGGCAGAATTAAATCATTACTTTATCCAAACAGACAGACTGATAATTTACTTAATCATTATGTAAACCCACAACCTCTAAAACAAGTAAGGCGTTCACAACTATGTCACAACGGTGACTTGCTAGTCCATTCATAACAAGAAGCAAAACACATATTAAGGTTATCCCGGTAATATTACCGGGATGTAATGATGATTTATATATATAAAATAATAGCAATATGCAAAATTTTCAAATTTTTTCACATATTATTATCTATACTAATATTATAAACCGAGTTTGTTTAGTTGAACGCACTTATCTGGAATTTGTTCGAATTGAAAAAACAATTCGTATTAGATAGTTCATTAATCGAGGAAGACTATAGTCTATTATATCACGGTACGGACGAAACGGACTAACATTAAAAAAAACAAAAAGGAAGTACTTGAGACGGAAGTACTTGAGAACCATAATATCTATGCTATTTTATAATTAAAAAAATCTAATCGAATCAGCTTCACGCTATATCCCGCATACATGCAGGGTAAGCAGAGAGAAACTTAACACTAGATGTGTTAAGACACTCCGTCCCCACTTTCCGCCGAATTTCTCGACGCATCACGTATTGAGTGGCGGAACTCAATTTTTATGACATTAAAATCCGACCACGGGTAACTCCAGAGTCCAGGCGTGTTTATATATACCGAGTTTCCTCGCAACGACCTTGGACTTTTATTAGAACATCTGGTGCAAAGAAATGGGCACGAGGTTCCGATATAAATCTTTTATAGTTAGCGCGAAATCAACTTCCGATCGGTCTGTTGTCTGTAGTCCGTCCGACACCGACCTTCATACAAACGATGACGTTATGATTATATAAATACAATCAGCTTGACGCTGTACGCTGCACACAGCACGGTAAGGAGAGGGAACCTAGTGTTAAGACACTCCATTCCCTATTGTCATTATTACCGTTGTATATTTTGCACTATAGAATTAAGCGATAATCAATTTATTTTTCTATCTTTTTATACTTTAATAATTAATGAAAGCTCACCAAATGGTAAACTATAAAGCCTGGATAAAAAACCTCATAAAAAAACAACATTTTCACAAATTCAAAGTAAACTAAGAATACTACTACATTTAAAAATTACACGATTCGATTAACAATTCAGCTTGGAAATATGCATTTAAGGCTTCAGTTAGATCCCTTGCATTGATTGAACTTGCAAAAGCTGACCGAACAGAAAGATATCAATTGACCTCATGGTAATGACACATTAGACAAACACAAGGTCCATATTTATAAACCTCTCTCAAGTCTGAGATCGGTCTTGAGATGCCGTTTTCATTCATAAATTACGTCAATGAATGAAAACAGAATCTCAAGATTGATCTGGCTGAGAACAATATATAAATACAGGTCTGAGCAAGGTTCTTTGGCCATTATAGGTAGAAAAGAAAAGACTATTGCTTTATATATTTATGTTAATGTTTTTAACTTTTATTTAATAAAACTTCGATTTCAAACAATTTTACTTTTAACGGAATTTGATGAAATACTCGTAAGCTATAGAAAAATATCATCTCTCTTATCAGATAAAGGGGGTCAAAAAAGGAATCAGGTAAGTGGATTATGTTAGATATATTCTGAATCAACAGTTTTAGCCATGTGAGGTCGTCGTGGCGCAGTGGCACAAGCGTGACAATGTAAGCCGATAATTGTGCGTTCGATCGCCATTCGACCGCGTGATTGATTGTTTATTAATATTTTAATTCCTTCCCTCTTGCACAAAGGCAAAAACACGGCTTTAAGTTCCGCCAATCAATACGGAATGCCTTGGAAATTCTGCGGAAATGGGAAACAAAGGGTCTTAGCACAACATTACCTGTGCCTGTCCTGCTGTGTGCGGGATACAGCGTGAAACTGATATTTTTTTTTCAACAGTTTAAGTATCAGCAAATGACTTGAACAATATTAAACGGCCAGTCGTGGCAGAGGCAGAAGCGTGCGACTGTAAGCGCAACAAGATGTGGATTTGAATCCCACACGAGGAATTGAAACATTCAGTATTTTTATTTTCTCGCTCTGGTAACGACGCAAAGGGCGGCGTTGAGTTCCGCCACTAAACACTACATGCCTCCAGAATTCGGCGGAATGTGATAAACGGAATTATCTTAATGGAAACGGAGTATTTTTACACAAGTTTCAGAATGTTCAAAAAATATTCTATAAAATATTGAAAATATCGCGAGATTCAAAAAATGTTTAAATGTAAATTAAATTGCAGTTTTTCTGTTTCAGCTATTAGAACATATAAAAAATCAAATCAGCTTCACTCTTACCCTCGACGCCAGGGCGAAGAAGTGAAAATATAAATTTAAATAAATATTTGTTTCCACAACCAATCGCGTTTAGTTACACTTTTGTGCCTTTGCGCCACGACTGGCCTCCTCCTTATTAAACTTCCAAAATGTTGTTTATTCCGAATGGATCATAACTATTAAGAGACCTTTATTAAGACGACACACATTGTTAATATTTAAAAAAAAATTGCACCAAATACATATATTTTTCAAAAAACCGATTTATAATTAAGTAAGCCAGTTCTATTAATGCCGGAACAAACTTCATCAATATAAACAAAAAGTAAAAGACAAAAATTTATTTACAACACGCATTTTGTTTTTAAATAAATTATAGATATTATACATAATTAAATATATTTTACAAGATATATTTATTACAGATAAAATTTTAAGACTTGGATGCAAATTAAGTTAAAAATTGACTATCGATGTATATATTTAATTCACAGAATGACAGAACAATATTATTATACATCACTATTTGTCAATTTATTCCACGA